>PVJS01027130.1:0-26463 GCA_004027185.1 Glis glis | reverse complement strand
TCTCTCTCTCTCTCTCTCTCTCTCCCTGTCTCTCTCTCTCTCTCCCTCTCTCTCTCTCTCTCTCTCTCTCTCTCTCTCTCCTTAGTGAGGCCTTATGCAACTTCATGAGACCCAGTTTCAAAATAAAGTATAAAAAATAGGGCCGGGGACATAGCGTGGAGGTAGAACACCCCTGCGTTCAAACCCGGTACCACAAAAAAAATAATAAAATAAAATAAAAAATAAAAAAGGAGGTACTACACCTGGATATAATGAAGAAGCCAGGACATCTCTTAAGGATTCTGGACTTGTTCTTATATTTAGAATATGGCTAAGAGTTTGGATTTTCTCTACTGATGTAGGTAGAATGTACATTCCAGGCAGCCATTTTTCAAAGTGTATTCAGAGAGAGAAGGATATGTCTGTGTGGATAGTTTACAACAAATGGGAAGAACCCTAGAAGACACAATTGACTGCCTTCTTACCTTCGACCATTTTCTTTTTAATTACACATTGCTTTTTTTTAGGACATAGATTTTGTTCAACTATCCTCCTCTTTTCATTTTCATGCCTCAGGGACTGCTGGTCCCATACCATGTTCATCTCTGCCAATTGTGGCAGTCCCATTCCATTTATCATAAACCATAAATGTATATGACCACATTCTGTACAATGGGAAGTGAGGAGCAATCCGTTGGGGTGAAGTACTTTAGTGTAAATGGATTTGTTGACATTCAAAGCAAATTCAAACAATCAGTCTTTGTGAATATATCTGGATGTATTGACTAGTGGTGTGGCAGCCATCTGGCAATATGTAGTCTGAGGATAAAGCCAACACAGGGAGATGTTCCAAGCCAAGAAATGGGTGTTTTCTCAGTTTGCCTGTGGACTATATGCCCCTGGACAGTATGTTGTGTTAAATAATTCATTTCCTTTATTTAAGACATTTGATAAGAGTTTTCTTATGTGTAAACTGAAAACATTCTCATAAATAAGAAGGTATAATCAATTCTCAGATAAAGAAATGTTTTGTCCAGGTTTATTTGGCTAGTAGTGAAAGGATTAAACTACACTATCAGGTTTGCGTGATGTCAAAATTCATGTGCTTAAATATCATGCTATTTTGCATTTGCCTCGTAAAGTCTGGCAATTTAGGAACTTTCTGTGTGTTTAAAATACCTGATATATAATGCTATACTTTATGACTATATTCTTTATGTTGGGCATATACATTAAGTAGTGATGACAGGGACAGGGGAATATAGTTTCTGAAATGTAACAATTAGTAAATACTAAGTTTCTTGGGAAAAATAGTGAGCCTGATTTGGTATAAGCTGTTGGTCTTCAATAAAGATCTGTATTGTACAATAAAATCTGTATTTTTGCTGTTAAAAATAAATCTAAAAGTTGATGAAATATCTCTAGCAGCTGACCCTTGTGCTGATATTTTATACTTACATAATGAGTGAAGCATTCAAATTAGCCTTTGATTATGTTTAACTAAACAAATTAATGATGCTTTAACATTAATACCAAACTTTGCTCATTAGCAAGAGAGGATAACATACTTAAGGGCATAGGAAAAGCCTAGGGTTTAAGTTTCATCTCTGTCACAGAATGTTATATTACTTTGGGCAATTCTCTGAGATACATAAAAGAAAGTTTATAATTCATACTTTCTAAGATTGAAGTATGTACTACATTAAGCATGGTTTGTAAAATAACATATACCATGTTTGATATATAGTAGGCCTTCAATAAATGACAGTTATTATAGGTAAGATAACTAATCATCCTAAAGTAGAGGTGCTGACGTCTGTTCATAATAGATCTTGAGAATAAAATTCCTTTTCTGGCAATTCCACTGTGATACAAAGAGAAGAATTTCTCCCCCAGACTCTATATTTCTAAAAATTTCTCTTTTCCTGAAGTAGCTTTCTCTATTATGTGTGCTTCAGAATGGCAATAAGTCACTCTAATATTAGCACCCATTTTTTTTACCAGGTGAGGGAATCTACAATGCATAATATATGCATAATTAAAGAATATACAATGTTTACTTAAACTTAAAGTATGCAATGTCATGTTACACAATCAACCTGACATCTAATTAAAGCACGTCTTTCTTAATAGACTTTCCAGACAGTGGCAATCAGAGCCCAAACTGGGAAGTGAGATATGAACATGATGAACACAATAGGGAGGACTGAGGGCTTTGGGATGTAGACCCATAGGGTTATATGGAAAAAGAGCTGAGAGCTGCCTGATTCAGTTGGAGAGTAAAGAGGAAAGGTTTCCTCAAAGAGGAAATCCTTAGTCAGTACAAAGGAAGGTGTAAATGGGAAGTAGGACAGAACATTTGAGGGGACAGCTTAAAAAATACCACAGTAGATTTTTTATTTTTTATTTTTTTTGGTGGTGGTGGTACTGGGGATCGAATCCAGGGGCATTCTGTCTCTGAGCCACACGCCCAGCCCTATTTTATTTATTTTATTTTGGTTTTTATTTATATATTTTTATTGGTGCATTGTAACCATACATCTTGATGGGTTTCAGGGTGGTAGAAGTATACATGCACACAGGGTCTCACTAAGTTGCTGAGGGTTTCCCTAAATTGCTAAGTCTGGGTACAAACTTGCAATCCTCCTGTCTCAGCCTCTCAAGTACTGGAATTACAGGTGTGTCATCATGCCCGGCTTCCTTTCATTTCTGAAACATGAACTGCAAGACCAGAAGTGATGAGAAAGAAGGATAGAGGTGGATGCAGAAAACAGCTCGTGTGATCTTTATTTTGTATGCGATAAGCAGCACATTAGGAGTTTTGAGCAGTGTTTACAGGGTTCTGTTTTCTTGTGGTGTGTTCACTTTGGCAGCAGGGACATCTAGATTTGAAGGGAAATAGGGCAGGGTTAGAGACATCGTAGACCTATTGTTGGGCTGTGGAAATAGAGATGGAGAAGAATGGACTCAGTCAAGGTTTCTTTACTTCAAATAAAAATGATCATAATAATTTTTTCTCATTTTTTATACACATGAAAGCACTATTCAAAAGCTCACACAAAAACCTATGCCTCAAAAGACTACTTTATCAAATGTTACTGGTATAAATGTCTCACTCAGACCGAGAAGAGTATGTAGTGTATTTATTAAAAAATCATATATTTCAGCATAATCCCAAAACTTGACTGCTTTTCTGCTTTTATGTGTATTGTAATTGACTCCTTACACAAACACACACACACACACACACACACACACACACACACACACCATGCATATGGAAATTAGAGTCAGGAATAAATATTTAATTAAAATCATCCTAACCTGTCTATTTTTCTAAAAATACAAAGGTATGTTTACATTGTGAAGTAGGTAAATAATTTAAAAGACAAAATATGATATATGTAACTCCATTATTTAGTCATTTGAAAGTGATCTCATTTTAGAAGAAATAATTGGTCTCTCATATTCTAGAAGGATTACTCACTGTAATATTACACTTAGATATTTTATTACAGAAGATAAACTCTCAAGGCTTGTGGTTTAGACTGTTAAAAACTGAGAAGTGCCAGCTCAGGGAATTCTCTAGGCTCATCCCTTTGGCTTCCAGCATCAGGTTAATAGTTTCAACTCTTACACGGCCTCATATTTTAGAGACGGGAGAAGGAGAGTCTGGGGACATAGGGAGATATTGATGGAATGATAAAAGCTTTGAGTTTTGTTTTATTTTTTTCTATGCCTTTTGTATCTGCACACTAGGCTTTCCCTGTAGGGATTGCTAGTGTGTAACAATGACAGATTAAATAAGGCACTACAAATGTTGCACTGAAGGGAAAAAAGTTACATAAAATGAAAAATGCATCAAATTATAACATTTATAACATAACAAAACAAAGCTGTTGGTGCTTTTCCATCATTTATTTGTGGTTAGCTGTGGTTAGCTACTGGAGGATATAATTTCAATCTTCTAAAATATATAAATGATCAACTTGACTTTACATACTTTGAAAAAATTCTCATAGGCAATATTCTTGGCTTAGGAGTATATTCAGTACAAATTTGTTTAGGTAAAGTTGTATATATCCAAAAGAGTTTGATAAATAAATATGTGTGAGGCTCATTAAAGTGAATTTGATAAGAAGGGCTCTTTTTTGATTTGTCTCTCTTTAATAATGGCAATATTCTGGACCAGGATATTATATATAATATTATATTATACATACAATATTATGTTATGTTATACTATACTATATATTATATATAATATATACACATTTATCCATCTACTTCTATTTTTATTTTAACTCCAGTATTTATTAAGAAAATAAAAGATTTGCCTAAAATAATTAGACATAAAATCATGGTACTGAAAATAAGACACTATATACTTTTATATGTAATAAACCATGAAGTGTGTTCCAATTATAGTCCTCTTTTGTCTATTTTTTTTTTTTTTTTTTTTTTTTGCGGTACCAGGGATTGAACCCAGGGGCATTCTACCTCCAGGCTACACCCCCGGCCCTATTTTTTATACTTTATTTTGAAACCAGGTCTCACGAAGTTGCGGAGGGCCTCACTAAGGAGAGAGAGAGAAAGAGAGAGAGAGAGACAGAGACAGAGAGAGAGAGAGAGAGCTGAGGCTGGCTGCGAACCTGGATCCTCCGGTCTCCACCTCTCAAAGTACTGGGTGGCGTGCACCACCATGCCTGGCTTGTCTATGTTTTTAACTTTATAATTGTTTAAATAATTGTATGTGTGTGTGCGTGTGTTTGTCATACTAAGGATAGAACCCAGGGGCATTCTACCACTAAGCTACATATACCCCTAGCCCTTTTAAATTTTTTTATTTTGAATTTTAACTTTACACTGTTGGGGAAGTTTACCAAGATGGCTTCAGAGTAGACTAACTTTACACAGCACATTTTAAAAACGACACATTTTTTTCAGTGTCATGATCTATTACATTTTGCCAGGTTTCACTGAAATTTATTCATAGTTGTTTGAGTGGAGGAGCCATTGTCTTCAGAAACCTTGGTTTGGTGCAGTTGAACTGACAGTTACTGTTGTGACCTTTTGAGTTTCACCATTGAAAGGGTCATTCAGGCAGTCACAGAACTATTTGGTTATAAAAAGGATTGTTGGCACATCCTATGCAATACCTAAATTGAATAATGGTACCAGATAAATGATTGATGGGAATGAAGCTTATGTATTATCCATTACCATGTGTCATCAATAATCAATTTAATTCTCTTGAAAATAATATATTTTGGAAACAGGGTCTCTCTAAGTTGTTGAGTGTCTTGCTAAGTTGCTGAGGCTGGCCTTGAACCTACATTCCTCCTGTCTCAGCCTCTGAAATACTGGAATTACAGGCATGTACCACCATGTCCTGCTTGTTTCTGTGGTTTCTTCAGGCATAGTCATTAAGTAGTGGATTTTTCTCAGCTTATATCTATGGAAAGCCTTAGTTACCTCCAAAAAGAATCTTCCTGGGAAGCAAGTTAGGTAAAAGTCCAGGAAGTTAGAGTACAGGAGGAATCATTTGCTATGGAATCTATTGTCCACCACAGCTATCCAGGGAGAAAAATTTTAGTCCATGAATGATATCTGGGACCAGTGGCTGGAATAAAAGTGAGAAATAATAGGTATACTACTTGTTCCCGTTTTGTGAGCTACATTTCAATTAGCTTCTTAGGTTTGCTGGACAGGAAGTTATTTCCCAGGTTGTTAAGTGTAGCCTCTAACGCTAAGGTTGTCATCAAGATAACTTTTCCATTCTGACTCAAAATGTCTCAGTGATGGGAAGCAGAAGTACACAGTTCATTTTTTAGACTCTCCTAGCGAAAGCCCATTCTGACTTATTACAAGCATCTGCTGACAGCTTCTGATGATTAATATCAGCAGGGAGTCTCCATAAGGATATTCCAAGTTCTGGACTCAATGAGAGATGCTGCACAGTGGGAAGCTAAGCTCAAGCACTGGTGAAGGTTTTACAACTCAACACACTATGGGAATGGAATGATGGTGGTAGTAGTTGCAGTAGTAGTAGTAGTAGTAATTATGATTATAAGAGACACTTTCATTAATAATAAAGTTGTGATTTGGGAAACAAATATTATTATTATAGGTAACATTTCAACTTAGCGAGGCTCTCAGCAACCTAGTGAGACTCTGTTTTCTAATAAGAAATAAAATTGGGCTGGAGGTGTAGCTTGGAGGTAGAATGCCTCTGGGTTCAATCCCCAGTACCAAAAAAAAAAAAAAAAAAGACAAAAGACATAGTGATGGTTAGATAAGAAGTTTGGGAAGCAGGAAGGAAATGTCCTGCCTGAACAAAGTACTACGTCTCAATTTTACCTCAACAAGGTCTCCTGCATTAGCAGATGTATATTAGTGTTTTTACTCCCTTTGTTTACATTAACATAAACTAGTTTAAACTCAGAACTTCTCATTTATTAAACGAGTATTTGCTGACCTAAATGGTTAGCAGGAAATGCTGAGGTGATACTCTGAGCCTCAATGCTTTCATAATCTTCCCCCTCTCGAGAGTGGAATGGTATGAAATTTTAGAATAATTAAATGACCTTAAATGCCGGGCATGGTGGCGCATGCTTATAATCCCAATACTTGGGAGGCTGACACAGGAGGATCATGGGTTTGTGGCCAGCTTCAGCTACTTAGTGAGGCCCTCAGCAACTTAGCGAGGCCCTGTTTCAAAATAAAAAAAAACAAATAAAATAGGGCTGGGGGTGTAGCTCGGAGGTAGAGCTACATTGGGTTCAATCCTAAATACCATTAAAAAAATGACATTAAATATCCACTGGTAAGAGAATACCTGGGGAGGGAGGGAGGGACAGATTGGGACAAAGATCAAGATTCAAACTTTGCCTTTGTCACTTTCTAAGTCTTGGATGCAAACTAGAGTTCTTTGTCACCTTTGCCAGACAGAGCTTCCCAAATGAAAACATTATCCTTTAAAAGTACTCTCCTTTCTGATTTCTTTGTTCTTTCTTACTATTACCTGTGGTGGGCAGAATAATGGCCATGCAAAGATATCCATGCAGTCATCCAGAGTTCTTGTGAATGTGTTACCTTATATATTTAAGGACTTACAGATGTACTTACATTTAAAAACTTTGAAATAGAAAATTTATCCTGGATCTCCCAGGTAGGCTCAATCTTATCCCTGAAGCTCCTAAAAGTAGAAGGCAGAAGAGTGTGCCAGAGAAATGTGACAGCAGAACTACCCCAACTTTGCTGGAATTGAAGATGGAGGAAGGAGGCTGGAAACGGCCTCCGCTGAGAACCAGCAAAAAAATTAGCCCCTTGGTTCTACAACCATAGGAACTGAATTCTTCCAACAACATAAATTAATCCAAACGTTCTACCCTGGAGCCTTCAGAAAGTTAAACAACTTGATGATACCTTATTTTTACTGAGGTAGATCCATGCGAGACTATGAATCTACAGAACCATAAGATAATGAATGTGCACTCTTGTAAGCCACTAAGTATATGGCAACTTGTTATAGGTGCAACAGAACCATCCCTTTCATAACACCAGCCAACAATCGTCATTCTTATTTCCTTTAGTATGACCACTGGCTTAGCATGAAAATTTAGACAAATCACTAGTTTTCCAAACTTGTTCCTGTACCTATAAGATAGCCACAATAATAGCAACCATACAATTAACGAGAGGAATAGGTGTGGTGATACATAAAAGACTGTAGCATAGTTCTTAACACAGACACTCAATTCAGATCCAATTTAATGTTACTAATATTGTTAATAGTAATTATATGGTTATTGGTTTTCTAATATCTGTCCTTTGACTACGTGGGAAAATTCCTTGTTCACATATTAATTTGGGCTAAAATCTGTGTCACAGAGATGAACATATCTTCCTCAAACAGCCATTTATACCTTCTTCCTTGGTAGTAAGATTGTTAGCTATTACCAAGTTTCTGATAAGAGAGATTATATTTTCCATTCTTTTTTAGAGGGAGTATGACTACATTTTTAAGCTACGGTTAAAAAAATCAATTAGACTTTAGTAGATGTGTTTTGCAGAAGATTCAAGTAAACTTTCTTACAGTAGAGTTTGTGTTTGTCCTCTGCTATCATTACTTCCTCCAACCAATGTCCTGCCCAGAGTGCTGAGGCACGAAGCTTTAACTGATGGTAAGGGCCGCACTGTGGGGCTTGTCGGGCAGGAGCTGCCCCTGAGGGGTGCCTGGAGCAGAACCACCATCAGTCTTGGTCCACATACATTTCTTGTTTAAATTTGTTGTTATGGATTTTTGACACTGACAGCCAAACATAACCCTCACTGTACAATCTGTACAATCCGGTAGTTACATTAAATATTTCTTTGTCCCATCTCTCCTGTTCCTCTTCTATGCCAACCTTTACTACCTCTGGTAATAAAAATGTATATTATTTTTTATAATTTATGTAAATGCCATACTATCTATGCTAAATGATCACACAATACAGCTCTAATTATTCATTTCATTGAAAAACAGGATGGAGCCAGGGTAAAAATCGCCAAGTGCTGTGTGCATGTATGTCACTATTATAAACTACATTATGATGTGAGACTATCATGTACCCATAAAAGTATATTAAAAAAGGAAACCAATTATGATGTTGAAGTTAAAGTGTTAAGGACACACCCTGGTTAGCAGTGGGAGGTGTAGTGGTTGTTTTTACTGATTTCCATCCTATTGTTTTATATCAAGACCTCACATTGTTCCTAGGCTGTTTCTGCATCATGGCTGGTAAGACTACCAACTTATCTTTACTTTCAGTTCATCCCTGAGCTTTCCTGCTTCTGGTTAGTTCTGTAGTCCCTACTCCACAGTAAGGAATAATGCCAATGGTTCCCCCAGATTCCCTCGGATGCCTCTTGCTCTTTATGTGATCAGTTCGCCATGTTCCGTGTAGGTTTGCCTCTAAACACCCATAGGTATAAATCTTCTATAGACTGCTTTTGGGCTTCAGGAAACACTGAGACCCCACATGGGCCCAGAAACTCCTGAGTAACACTTAGACCATGATCATGAGATGCAGAAGTATTAGCAGCAGGCCTCTTGCTCTGAGTTGCAACAGGCTCTCAGGTATCATTCACACAGCATGGGATCAGACTTGGGCTTTGATTTTACCTGAAATCACACATTTGCTTAACTTGTTTTTTTCTGGTATTGGGGATTGAACCCAGGGGCGTTCTACCTCTGAGCTACACCCCCAACCCTATTTTTTATTCTTTATTTTGAAACAGAGTGTCACTAAGTTACAGAGGGCCTCACTAAGTAGCTGATGCTGGCCGCAAACCTGTGATCCTCCTGTCTCAGCCTCCCAAGTACTGGGATTACAAGTGTGCATTAGCACACCCCGCCATTTGCTTAACTTCTTTTCTACCTTGCTTCCCCACTCTCTTAATCATTTTTTCTGGGTATACTTTCTTAATCAATCACCTGCAGGCAATTCCTCATGTTGAGTCTGCTTTGGGGGAATCTAAAACTAAGACAGCAGCAGTAGGCAGAAAAGTGAACTCTCCATGTCTGGTTGAGACCACAGACCTGGCACTGAAGCTTGGCAAAGTTCCCATAGCTCCAAATATTTGGTGCAAAGAGCTAGTGCTTCTAAGTGGGCAGGCTAAATGAAGAGACAAAAGCCTAGCCCCAGGGGGAGAACAGGCACAAGAGTTGTTCTGGTGACAGTGTTACCAGTGGGGGTCAAGGGTGCATCCTGATCCCTGAAGAGCTTATGGGGAGGGCACTGAATCCTGAACCCATATTGTATGAGTCTAAAGAAAATCCCATGTGTTCAAATGTTGTAGTGAATATATGAATGCAGTATATTCACAATTTAATTATTTTACCTCATTATAAAATTGTCCTGTACTGCTTGTTTTTATAATAAGCAAAAGAATGGGCTGGCCTGCTGAGACAGAGATTTCTGCTACTAGTAAAGGTTGTCCTTCTTTACCTGAATTGAAGAACAGGTTAGGTGTCCATGAAAAGCTAAAGAGAAAAAGAAACTCCCATCTATCATATCATATCAACAGAAACCAACTCTATTTGTTGAGGTAATATGAAAGCTCATAATAGGATTTTATCAGAACTATATGAAAAACACAATAATTAAGCCTATGGTATTTCTAGAGAAAAACATATTCAGGTATAAATATTATTTAATATAACATAAGTACTTCTAACATTTGTTTACAAAGCAGTATAAGAGCCAACAAAATATTTGCTATCTGTCATGCACTAATTTTAGACTATGCTGGAACAAAATGCCTAATAACTTCTTCATATATGCCACATATAATGTTTATTCTTATTTGTTACTTTATATAAAAAATGTTCACTGGATACCCCTTACGAGCCAAGCACTAATTTGATGCTTAAACATCCATAAGTACTCAACATATTTTAACATACATATTATGGTCTATTTGATGATGTTATTTACCAAAAATAATCTTTGGAATAAGATATGGTAAAAATAATACTCATATTTCATACTTCAAATTTATAAGATGATTTCCAATGTACCAAGTGCTACTTGGTCTGTTAACTTATGTGATCCTTCAACACTATGACATGGTAGAGCAGGTGCAATTATTCCTACTTTAAAGAAATAAAACTGAAATTCAGAGATGTCAAATGACCTGCACAAGTATTCAGGGCTTTTGACTATTACAGCCAAACTGTACATGCATTATTCCATATAAGGAAATTATTTATAAATAGGTCAGAAAGCTCCAGAGTTGGTTTTTAAATATATGCCCTTAAAATCATGCCAGACCCTTGGCCTTCTTTACTAATTCACCTAGGTCATACTAAACCATGTTTTCTGGATTATAAGATGCAATTGTGAGCTAAATTTAGAAACAAAATAAACATCCATAGCCTTGGAGTATATAAAAACATGCTTCTGCTAGTGTTATCCAAAATTATTTTTTAAAAGCCATAATCAATCCTTATTCTTTTTGAGGATCTATTTTATTTCTTCTGACACTTAAGACTTCCATTAAACTCGTGAGAGTTATAATCTGAACTGAAGTTGACCTTATGTGCCTGTCTGTATTCTCTCTGAATTATATTCCTCTATGATCAGATAATTTAATCTTTCCTTACTAGCCTCCCAATGGATTGAATTTTCTTAGTTTTGAGGTTTGCTGACATCCTGCCAACATTGGCATTATGCTTATCACATCATTCAGTATGGATAAAAGTGAATTGTGTCTGTTTTAAAGTGAGAACAAGGACTGGTCAAAACTCCATAGGGATTCTTTTATAGCTGAGTTCTTTATATTATAAAGAAGAATGATTTACTTAAAAATTTTTAACTTATATGTTTCTACTGGAAGACTCACTTTTCAAAAGGCTAGTAAAAACCCAAGAGATCAAAGATAGGGAATACTACCGTGTGTTATGAAGAGCTAGCTTTCTCCAAACCCAGATACAGGTAAAGCTAGAAGAAATAAGCATATTATCGCTTTGCAGGATATGGTCAAATATGTCAGAGAATTGCTCTTAGAGTGAGTAAACTAAGGAGGTAAACACTGCAATAGGTTCCTTACATACAAGATCAATACATACAGGTATCAATACATACATAAGTTCCTTACATACAAGATCAGTAAATACAATAAAAACGATGACTATACTCTAAGCTCCTTGCCTCATGGATTTTGTGAGACAAGTAATAGAAAACTATTTTGGCAGACTTAAATATATATATAAATATATATATATAATATATATAAATATATAATTATATATATAATGTAAAAATGTAAATAATATAAAAATATATATAAAGTAAATATATATATATATATATATATATATATGTATGTATATAATCTCAAGATACAGCCTCATCGAAAAAGGAAAACCTGAAACACCAGTTTGAAGAAAAGGTAGAAGCCCAGTGAGAGTTTGGGTGGGAGGTGTCAGAGAAGATCCAGGGGTCACTACAAGTCAGAGTGCCTAGTTTTAAATCCTCATCCTAAAAGTCACATTTTAGCTTAGATAAAATTACTTTATTTCCTTGAATCTGGTTCCTCACATAAAACCTGGAGATAGGAACTGTACCTATATCTTAGGGTTATTGTAAGTTCAAGTTAAATATTATACAAAAAAGGTTTAGAACCATGCCATTGGACATAATAAGCAATCAATGCACATTCATTGTTATTTAATATTCTTAAGTGTTCTCTATGATAAATCAACCCAAATATTTTTCAGGTTGTGCCATTATTTCAAGGTTCATAAACAGACGGACTGACCCTGCTTGGGTAAAATGACATCAGGAGTATGCTGGTAAATGCTTAACAACTGGCAGGTTTTTTTTAGGGGCTTATTTAAAAAAGTATGCTGGCAAGGATATGGGAAAATAGGAACTCTTCTACACTGTTGGTGGGATTGCAAATTAGTGCAGCTGCTATGGAGATTGGTGTGGAGATTCTTCAGAAACCTGGGAATGGATCCACCATATGATCCAGTTATACCACTCCTGGGTATCTTTCTAAAGGGATAGAAATCAGAATATTATAGTGATACATTCATGCCTATGTTTATAGCAGCACAATTCACAATAGCCAAATTATGGAACCAACCAATCCATTCATCTAGGTGTCTACCAATAGATGAATGAATTACAAAATTATGGGATATGCACACAATGGAATTCTTCTCAGCAATAAAGAAAAACAAAATTATGTCATTTTCAGGAAAATGGATGGACCTGGAGAACATTATGTTAAGTGAGATTAGCCAGTCACAGAAAATGAAAGGTCATGTCTTCTCTCATATGCAGAAGCTAAGGAATAATCAGAGGGACTTCAGATAATGGAGGAGAAAGCCCAGTAGAAAGAGGAAGATGGTCCAGGGAAGAGTATTGGGAGGGGAAGAAGAATTAACAAAGGGGACACTTCCACTGACACTAAGTACATATGTGAGAATACCAATGCCAATCTCTCTATCATGTATGGGGAAGGGGAGGGAATGGGGAGGGAGCAGGGGGAAGCTCTGTGTGCATGTATGTCACTATCACTTTGAACTACATTATGATATGAGACTACAATAATGTACCAATAAAATTATATACAAAGGTTACTAATATAAAGTATGTGTAACACACAACTTACAAATAATGGCAAATATGCAAAATTCTTAATTATAAATTCTACAGTCAATTGATTCTTATAGAATGCTTTTGTTGATGTTTGCCAGACTTTTGTATTTGTAGTTAACTTGTTGTGATGAAATGAATGAGTGTAATTCTTCCACAAATGTTGACTGGTATTTCATTTAGGATAGTAAAACACAATTTTAAAAATTAAAACATATGTCAGAACATCATTTGTTTGTCGATGATATGAATGACTTCATTACTGGATCAGATAATGGTTTTTGGATACTCTGAGTATATTTCTTCATTTTTTGGGGGCTGTTTACAATGCAATCGGTACAAATACAATACACTTTGAAATTTGATATTCATTATTAACATTTTTTCATCACTTCTTACATCTGTATGATGAACAAAAGTTCTGATTTCTAGTGTTTTCCAATTTCTATAGTTTAAATTCTCCCAAATAGTTTAGGGAGACTGAATACAGGTTTGGGAAAGATTCAGAAAGCACATCACTATCTAGTGACTCCATCATATGGACAAAATAAATATAACCTCAAGAGCATGGCTAATAGTCCAGTAGAGTAAAATATTATGGAGTGATGAGTTTTGAGTAATTGACATGTTGGCTCTTAATACAATTCATTAAAATTTATGTTTAGATCATTTAAATTCTAATATTGAAT
Organism: Glis glis; assembly: GCA_004027185.1. Lineage (NCBI taxonomy): Eukaryota > Metazoa > Chordata > Mammalia > Rodentia > Gliridae > Glis > Glis glis. Next base: position 12,641 of record PVJS01027130.1, on the reverse strand, counting down.
GTATCTAATAACCAGATTATTATATTCCTGATAACAATTAGTTCTCAAGAACTAGTAAACATTAGTTACATCATACCACTGTATGGTATCTCCTTGGCTGATGAAGATAGTGGGGTTTAGGCTGTGTTCTCTGACTCCAAGTTGTCTCCATGACCACTCAGAAGAGGGAAGAAGTGGGTTATAGGGCTCCAGGCAGGAGACTATAGATTGGCAATAGGACTCTAGTCCCTGAAAAAGTGACTAGTAATCATAGGAGAAGATCTCAGCCTAGAAAACTAAAGATAATAAAACTTACACATGGACAGGAAACAAGACAGGTTTCCAATTTCCGGTATCAAAATTAAAAGTAGAAACTCAAGATCAAATCCCTTGGGGCTTGGGGCTGAGGTTATAGCTCAGTGGTAGAGCATTTGCCTAGCATGCTGGAGGACAAGTTTGATCCCCAGCACTGCAATACAAAGCAAACACACACACACACACACACACACACACACTCACACACCAAACAAACAAAAACAAATCCTACTCTTCAGTGTCTTTATCTGGTTCAATAAGGAGGACTTGAAACTATTTCCTAGAATTCAACTTGAAATTTTAGTTTTCCTGCAAAAGTCAAGATTTTTGCTTATTTGAAATAATTTGGAGTCAATATAAGAAATACTGAACAGAATTATGTGATACTTTTCTCACCTGATAGTTCTTTTTTCATCTTTAAATGATAATATGCTTGAGATATGATGATCACTGTATTTTATTGATTCCTTAATTTATTTTTGGTTCTGGGGATTGAACCCAGGGGCTTTCTAACTCTAAGCTACAATCCCAGCCCTTTTTATTTTATTTTGAAACAGGGTCTCGCTAGGTTGCTGAGACTGGTCTTGAACCTGTGATCTTCCTGTCTTGGCCTCCCAAGTGCTGGGATTACAGGCATGGGCCACCTTGCCTGGCACTATATTTTAATCAGTGTTTTACAACCTCAAATATGAGAATTTTTTTAAATATGCACGAAGAACACTGGATGGGACCATCATGTGAGACAGAGTTGCTCATTTATTATCAATTGATTAAGGAAAAAAAACACTGAAGAGCAAATGTTGTTATGAACACATTAACATTATAAATACATGTTGAAAATTTTAATGTTAATGGTACATATTTACATGTAAAAACAGTGCAAATATACTTAAGGCATTTACTCTGATTCTTCCATGTATATTTGGATCCTGAGTTGGAAATAGACATTCAATTACGTAAAAAAATGACATAATAAAAATACACACAAAAATTCACAAACATATTTTCAATTAGGCACCCTACTCATTAGCCTTTAGCTATTCATTTTAACTTTAGCTTTCCTAAGAATTACTCATTTAGTCTTCAAATAAATCTATACCTGACAACTTGAAAAATTTATATCTTCATCCCTATCTTTTCTTTTTTGATCTTCAGCCTTTATACCCAATTTGATATGTAATCTGATATCTCAATTGTAACTAAACTAATCCCCCCAAAATAATTCCACCTGCAGCCTTTCCCACATTACTTGACAACGATTCTCTGCTAATAATTTAAGTGTTATATCTCATATAGCCCCAAATCAACCCTTCCATATTCTGCCTTTTTATATTTGGATTGGAACACTGAGAATTACAATTTCAGGTTTTTTTACCCAGCTGACATTAGGGCTTGTCTAAATTTGCTGGCTTATATCCTTTCTTTATAGGTTTAAACACCCACCATGGGGTATATTCTTAGGCATTTGAACATCAAATCTACAAAGTCCCTACTGCATACTCTTTAGATGCTGCTAATATAAAACATTATCTTTACTTTCTCGAACTTTAAGGATGTTCCAGTGGGAATATGGCCTCTTTTCCCTTTCCTTTAAGTCACTGTAAAAACTTCACCTGAGGCAATTACCTTGTAATGGGGCATTTATTAACTTCCATATCCACTGCCATCATCTTTCATATTCTCCAGACCTGAGCAATCCCACAGAACTCTCCATGGTGAGGGAACTGTTCAATATGGTAGTCACTAGCCACATGTGGCTATTGAGGACTTGAAATAAAGCTAATCTGAATTGAGATGTGCTGGAAGTGTTAAACACACTATAAAATTTGCAGATTAATAATGAACAACATGGAAAATTATGGCACTAATTTTATTCCAATTATATGCTTAAATTATTATATTTGGATTAAATTAAATATAAAAATAATTTCAACTTTTCCAAAATGAAACTACTACAAAATTTAAACATGTGTCTCACATTATGCTTCTATTTGACAAGGCTGATCTAGACTAATAGCCCTCAAATCCTTGCTCATATAAGTCAAAAAGTTTTAAGAACTATTTTCTCCTACAATTTTAAATTGACATTTATTTTTAAAATTGGCCAAAAGCATATGCTTATAGAAAAGGCAGCCTTTTCAACAAATGGTGCTGGGAAAATTGGATATCTATCCATATGTAGGAGAACGAAATTAGATCCCTATTTCTCACAATGCACAAAAATCAACTCAAGATGGAGCTAAGACCTAAACATTAGGCCGGAAACTTTGCAATTATTAGAAGAGGGCATAGCACTGACTCTCTAACATATAGACACTGATAGAGACGTTCTCAGTTAAATCCCCAAAGCTCAGGAAATAAAACCAAGAATCAAAAATGGGTTGGTATCAAATTAAAAATCTTCTGCACAGCAAAGGAAACAATCGAGAGTCTGAATAGAGAGCCTATAGGATGGAAGAAAACCTTTGCCAACTATTCCTCTGTTATAGACTCTTATCTAGGATATGTAAAGAACTAAAAAAACTTAGCACCAAAGAACAAATAACCCAATAAAAAATAGGCAATTGAACTGGATAGTCACTTCTCAAAAGAAGAAATACAATTGGCCAATAAATATATGAAAAAAATGTTTAACATCAGTAGCAATTAGGGAAATGCAAATCAAAATTACATTGAGATTCCATCTATGGAGTAGGATGGAGCTGAGTGGAATTTGGAGGGAAATACAAAAAGAGCTGTGTGTATTGCATGTTTTATCACATTGAACCTCACAATGATGTATAATTCAATGCACTAATAAAATAATAAAAATTAAATTCTATTTAGTTCAATTGCCCATTTCTTGATTGGGTTATTAGATTTGTTTATTCCTAAGTCTTTTAAGAAATTTGTCTATTATAGATAGTAGTCCTCTATCAGACGAATAGCTGACAAAGATCTCCCATTCTGTAAGCTCTCTCTTTAGATTCCTGATTGTTTCCTTTGATGAGCAGAAACTTTTTGGTTTAATGCTATCCCATTTATTAATTCTTTTTTTAATTGCATGAGCTTTAGGGTCTCAGTGAGAATGTTTCTACCTGTGCCTATATGTTGGAGTGTTGGGCCTATGCCCTCCTCTAGTAATTTCTAAGTATCTGGTCTAATTTCCATCTTGAGTTGACCCTTGTGCAGGGTGAGAGGTAGGGATTTAATTCCATTTTTTTCTACAAATGGAAAACCAGTTTACCCAACACCATTTGTTGAAAAGGCTATCCTTTCTTCCAATGCATGTTTTTGGTACTTTTGTGGAAAATCAATAATAACTAAAAAGACACTTCACAAAAGAAGAAATACAAGTGGTGAATAAGTACATAAAAAATGTTCACCATCATTAGCAATCAGGGAGATGCAAATTAAAACTGCACTGAGATTCCATCTAACTCCAATTAGAATCGCAATCACCAAGAAGTCAAGTAACAATAAATGCTGGTGAGAATGTGGGGAAATAGAAACTCTTCTACACTGTTGGTGGGACTGCAAATTAGTATAGCCACTATGGAGATCAGTGCGGAGACTCCTCAGAAAACTGGTGGGAATAGATCCACCATGATCCAGCTATACCAGTCCTGTGTATCTTTCCAAAGGCACTGAAATTGGAAAATCATAGTAATACATGCACATTCATGTTTTTATCGGCACAATTTGCAATAACCCAATTATGGAACCAACCCAGGTTTCCATCAACAGATGAATGTATTACAAAGCTATGGGATATACACACAATGAAATTCTACTCAGTAAAATTGTGTCATTTGCAGAAAAATGGATAGACCTAGAGAACATTAAGTGAGATTAGCCAGTCACAGATAGTGAAGGGTCATATGTTTTCTTTCATATGCAGAAGCTAGGAAGTATTTGGGATATAAGAGGGACTTTAGATAATGGAGGGGAAACTCCAGTGGAGCTAGGGAAGTGGTTTTGGGTAGTGGGAGGAGAGGAAGAATTAATGAAGGGAATACTTCCACTGACGTTATGTGCATATGTGAGAATACCAATGCCAATCTCAATATCTTGTATGAGGAAGGGGGAGAGTGGGAAGGGAGCCAGGGAAAAACTCACTAAGTACTGTGTGCATGTATGTCACTATCACTATGAACTACATTAGGATGTGAGACTATAATGCATCAATAAAAGTATAAAATATTCTAATTATAAAAACCTGCAAAGGATGTATTTTCTGCTGTGCTCTACCTTACAAAAATCTTAACTAGAGTTTTCTCAAAATTTTGCATTATTTGTTCAACCACTTTATGGAAAATATCCCTCACAGATAGAAAAACTGCACAATTAATCAAACAAATCAGAATTATTTTCTATCTAAAGAAGTTAGAGTTTGTGTTTCAATTCGAATTAGTCTACTATATCCTTCTATGTATTATGAATTAGGATAGTGATATAGACAAAGATTTAAAAATAGGTGATGGACTGATTGATATATACACAGATACATACATGGGTGCTTATATAAGTTTGCTATTTAGATAAAATAAGGTACTGCTCCCTTCAAATAGTTCTCAGTGGAGCTTTTTTGTTTCCTTTGTTCTCGAGAACTCTCCCTCAGGACCTGTGAATCTGGAATTTTTACTCTGATTTTCCAGAGTTTTATTTATACTCAGGCAATGTAACACATTTATATTTCAGCTAGGAAGCTATATGCATTTCTTTTGAAATTGGGAAAACCAATTGTAAAAGGAAAAGTGGGAGAGAGGGAAAGATACAGGAGGGTTTTCAAATCTTTGTTTCACACATGAAGCTAATGTTGAATGTGTTTCTTTATGCAAGAAGAACAATTAATTCAGTGACCAGATTAAAGTACCAGTTCAAATATTTTAACTTGCTATTATGAAGAAATTCCCAATTATATTCATCATTCAAATTCTATAACTAAAGGAAATATCCCTTACGGAAGCTGTGGGATAACAATGAAGCAACATGAGAAATGTACATTACTTTAAGGTTGAAATAAATACTTAGACATTATATTTTATTTTTAGTGAAATTGCAACACTTGTAAACTGACCAGTAACAATAACTATACTTTAATGTTTGATATTTTAGCATGACACAGTCATCCATAAATTATTAAGCCATATAACAAAATATGGGATTATTATTTTCACATTAGTATGTAAGAGTAATCTAGTATAACCAAAGAGAAACATGTTTCTTGACAAAAGCAAATGGAAATATTTGGCAATAATATTGGTATCACTTAAAGTAATCCTACATGGTATCAGGAATTTCACATTTCTTATCTAATCAATACAACAACCTTATGATATGGCACTATGAACAACAACTTTATGATATGGTATGATCCTTAATACATGAAAAAGGAAAACTGTGGTTTACAGGACTCGATAATCTTGCCTAAGATTGTGCAGTTAGTAAGAGTGACAGCAGAGATTTGAAGCCAGTGCATCAGTTTCATCCAGTTTCAAATCTCAGGTTTTATTCAACCTGATATCTACAAAACCAGAATTGCCTTTAAAGTGCTCAAAAGTAAAGTAAAAAGTGAGCAATAAATATAGGAGAATTTAGTGATGTTGAAAGATTAAACACTTTGGATAATTGAGGTTTATTCAAGATTTGTGTGCTTTTAGTTTATGCTAGCAATTGTGTTCTGAAAAGAATTCTGAGATACAAGCTATAAAGTATATACAACAGGGTTTTCAAGCTGTGTGCTTTAATCTATTCGTTCATTATGAAATCAATTTGGTGGGATATGACAAGTATTTTAAAAAATCAGTAAATTGCAACAGATTAGACAATACAGAAGCACATTCATATAGAAATATGTGTATGTGTGGAACGTGTGTGTGTGTGTGCGTGTGTGTGTTTGAACTGGGTCACAGCATAAAATATCATTCTTACTGTGAGCAAGGGTTAAAAATTATTTAAAAATCTACAGGGCTTCTTAAAATAGATAAACTAACAGATCAAAAACTAATGTTTAGCCAGGCGTGGTGGCGCATGCTTGTAATCCCAGTACTTTGGGAGGCTGAGACTGGAGGATCCCGGTTCGCAGCCAGCCTCAGCTTTCGCTCTCTCTCTCTCTCTCTCTCTCTTTCCTTAGTGAGGCCCTCCGCAACTTCGTGAGACCCAGTTTCAAAATAAAGTATAAAAAATAGAGCTGGGGGTGTGGCGCAGAGGTAGAATGCCCCTGCGTTCAATCCCCGGTACCGCAAAAAAAAAAAAGTAATGTTTATAATCAGCTTTTTGATAAAAATACCAAGTAAGTGAAAATAATTATGTCCTCCTTAGAAAATAAATTGGATGTTTTTTTTTGGAAAAAAAGAAGATATAAAGTTTCACAGATTAGGTAATTTAAACAAGTAGAAATGTGGCAATCTCTGTTAAACTTCAGATAATTCAGTAATAAGTATAATTTAAACTTACCAATGCAGATATAGAATATTAGATAATACCACATCTTGATGAGAATTATAGGTAATAGCCATGACACAAAAAGATTTTCATCTCAATGCAAGAGTAATACTTGGTATTTGTTCCATACCATATAATAGATTTACTTCATGCTTATTTAATAGACAATACTTACATTTTACTGTGAAACATATATTTGTATATACATATGTCTTAACAAGTATGTAGCTCTGGCCTTTATTAGCTATGTGATTTTAGACAAGTCTAGGGCTTCTCTTATTAAATGCAGGTAATAGAATTACCTTCCTTATGAGGCCTTGTGAGTGTTAAATAATTTGAAAAAAGTGCTGAGAATAGTATTTAATATGTTGATAAGTGTTCAACAAATATTTTATTTTCCAAGTACATTTCAATATCTTATTTTCTAAATAATCAATAATTTATGTAGAGAAGGTATTCAATAAATATCTGTTTCATTGAATTGAACAGATGAGGCTGGTTGTGTGAAATAGAATGATTTTCTTATTGCAATTGAGGAGATTAATTTAGAGATTTTCTCAAGTTTAAAGAAGAGTAGGCTTCTGGTATTGTTTTTCTGATTGATTCATCAACCAGGGCTCTCCAAGAATGCAAATGTAATTGACCACTGAGTTGATTTTTAAACCAGCCCTGTTGTTCTTAGGATTAGATTTTAAGAACTTGATGGAAATTCAGACATTCCTGGGAGGTCGTATATACTTTCTCTAATAAAAATTAGCTAATATATTTCAAGGAGTTACAAATTCCATGAACCACTCTATGTGCATTACCTTACTTATTTCTCACAATACTGCAAAATACATGCTCTTATTTTACACATTTCCGAAATAAAGAAAGCCAACTTTAGTGGTTAAACAACTTAAAGTTGTCAGTATATTACAAATTAGTATTTGAATCACAATCTTACCCAACTTTATAAATTTTACCATCAACCTTTCTTTAATCTAACACAGAGAAGATATCACGGAATGTGAGGGTCTAAGAGGAATTTAGATTCTTTATATTCAGGTCCTTTATATTGGTATAAAAGTACAGTCTACAAGAAGAAGCAAGTAGCAAAAGCAGGAGAAGAAAACTAATTTTTCATCTACTCTTATACTCATTCAGTGTTATAATTCTGTTTGTAGTGGCACATCCATAGTTAGATGTATTCCTCATCTTAGATAGAAAGGCAATCCAACCATTGGAAATATCCATAATATGAATTCTCTGTTAGTGCAGAACACATTACATCAGCTATTTCTAATAACCAGCTGAGGGATCTATAGCAATAGAGAAACAAGTAAGCTATGTATAAAAACATGATAAACCTGATTGATATGTGATACACAAAAGACATCACTTGAAAAAACCATTACCCTTGGATCTGGTTTCAAAAAAAGAAACACATACTTAACAACCTTCCAAAATGTATCTCGGAAAATACACATTTATAATTTTCATTTATATGTTAGTAAGTGGGAGTAGGGTTGTATTGTTTTTTTTTATTTTTCCCCAATTTCTCATATAAGTTTGTTTTATAAAATGGATAAGTAGGAAATATAACTGAAATCATACTTGAGTTATGAATTTTCTGTATTGCGCTTTGCTCATGATCTCTTTGCCTTTGTCTTCACCACAAGATGGTTTCTAACCACAGATGGCTCGCCCTTACCTTATTTGTATTCACTGCTGTGATGACCCAGACGCACTGTGCATTGCTGTCATACTGGAATGGGAAGTTGGGAGACGTAAAGGTACCACTTGGTCCTTGAAGATTAGAGCCACATGTCTTCACTAAAAGAGAAATTGCAACATAAAAGATAGGCATACACCAATGGTAAAATCATAACAAAACTATCATCCAATAGACTTGAAATGTGGAATCACACAATTATAACCATATTGGAATGTTTATTAGTTTTCTAATTTATCTCATTAAAATTAGAGTATTTATTATATCCTAAGATTCACAAGCTCGATATTTTCTACTTTAACTAGTTATGAATTAATGTGTGAGGCATACTGAAATGTATATTAGGGCATTCTCATGTCACTTATCAGAATTAGAGTTTTTTTTTACATTCTGAGATTTGCAAGCTTGATATTTTCAATATTAATCAGAAACTAGAGGTGAATAATAATGCAAAGCATGATAAATTGTCTTCTGAGAGTAAATTGGTTAGTTAAATTAGAGAGAGGTATATTTACCCAGTATGATAATAAAAAATCTACAAAGAGAAAGAAGTAAAGCCTTGGATTGATTAAGCAATCTAAAACACGTTTTCATTTCTATTTATTAAGTACCCAAGGACTCATAGTAGCACAGTGGAGATAAATCAATATTAAAATGACTCGTTCTGCTACTCTGGCTGTGAATTAGACCAATAAGAGTATATAAAAAGAGCTACATTTAGAGAATTTTAATAAATCCCTACAAAAGGTGAATGTTGTCATATTAGCTCAATTTTCTAATTCTCCTCTCTTTTTTATAAAAGAGCTAATCACCATACTCTGTTTATTAAGTTCCTTTATGACCACCACAAAGTCCTTGGTACCATTAATTTTGATTTACATTTCTCTTCACCATCCCATTAAAATCCTACTCATGTTATTCTTTTTTTTACTCTGTCAATGATAATCAACTGTATTTAAAAATAATATGCATTTAACCAGATGGTTTCATATGCACTTAAGTCTCTACATAGTTTTTATCATCACTTTGAAGATCAATTTATGGAGGTCTAAAAAGTCGGCTTGACTTGGCCATAGTCACTCTGCTAGCAAATAGCATACCAAGGATCTGAGGTTATTTCTTTTGACTGTAAGTCTTGTCTTCTTATCACGAAAAGTATCACTAAAAGTATGTCTGAATAGTGTGTTAAATGTAAATTTATTTACTAGTGTCTTCCCTTTAGCTTATATTTTAGCATAAATATAATCTGGACAATGTTGCTTTAACCCTCAAGGTCATATTTTGTGGTCATTTATCAGACACATTTAAATTTGTGTGTGCGTATGACTTCTATATATCAAACAACAAATCATATTATGTTGTTAAATGAGGAAAATAATAAATGGCATTTTTACTCAACATTGTGCACCATTCCTTTTCTCCCCATTTACTACCTTTCTTGTAGATTGTTTTTCCATGCTCACTACTCCATTTCCTACTTCTGCATTCATTCTTGAAATGATTTCAATCCAAGTCCTACTCTCATTTCAATGCTGAAATTGCTTTCCCAATGCTAGCGAGGATATCTTAATTGTTAAATCTAACAATCTCTTCATTTCTCTACATACTTGATATCTCAGCAATAATGGAAATCCTGAAAAGCTTTCAGATCCTCGGCCTTCCCTTACACACCACTGAACTCCCTTGTTTGCCCACATGTTTTAAATAATTCTTCTCCACCATTGCCTTCCTTATGGTTCTATTTTCCCATCTGACCCTTAAGTAGCATAATTCTAAGTGAATTTCATAGCCTCTTTTCTATGTTCTCAGTGGTCAGTCTGAATAATTTGACTAATTTCTATGACTTGGGTGTTCATTTCTGTGTTGATAACTCTCAAATCTACATCACCATCTTTGCCATCTTTTGATTTCTGTGTTAATTTTATTTCTATCTACTGGATACTGGTGTTTTTAAAAAGCTTAACTAGACATTTCTTAACTAGCCCCTCCATGTCCCTGACCAACATAAACATTCCTCAAGACCAATGTATTACTTCTTCTCCTCTGTTTTCTTTTTCTTCTCTTCCCAATATCCATTGGTTCTGCATCACTTTTCTTGGACTTGTAATAGCTACTTAACTCCTTTCCTAGACTCCAATTTCTCTCTGTGTTGAATCATCCTCAGCACTACTATATATATCTTTCTAAAATACATATTTGATTACTTTACTTAATTGCATGAAAAACTTGGTATCTACTTCCTATAGGATAAATTTGAAACTGCCTAATATAGAATATAAGTTATTCCCATAAGGATCTAGATTCCTTTCCCAGTACAATGTCCTGTCATTTTACATAGTCATATACTTTACTTGTGCCAGAATAGAATTCTTGTACTTTCTTGAATGTATCATACCCTTTGCAATTTCCTACTTCTTCCGTTCTGTTCCACACATCTAAAATACTCCTTACATAGACCTACAGAAATTCTACTCATTTAAATTCTATTAATCAGCCAAGTTTTGTGTCATTTCCTTCTTTAAGAAGGGTACCTAACTCCTTCCTCCACTTAGGGCTCTAGAATGGATTAATGCCCAAAGTACATTATTAGAGCATCACATTAATAAACATGTTTAGATGATAGTGATCTAATAGATAATGAAGTTATAAAGAGTCTAAGAACTATCGATATATGAGAATTTAATAGCAGTCACATGATTGGTTTAAAATTAGTAAATATAGCTTTCTGGTAGGACATACTATGTCTTGAATGACATTACCAATTGATATCCTCTGGAATAATTCCTTTTCTAAAATGTAAATACAATTTTAGCCCTTTGAGGATAAGGCCTTACTTATCATCTCTGTTAACTCCTAGTATAGCGATTTATATGATGTAGGCATATTTGCTAAAGGGACAGATATCCAAGTACTTTGGCATAGCTTTTAAGAGGACTGCAAAGTAAATGTCCTCTACATGCTGATGAAGAGTCCTTGCAGCTGGATGTGGTGGCCCACTCAACAAGGGAGGCTGAGGCAGGAGGATCACAAGTTTGGGGCCAGCCTCAGCAACTGAGCAAGACTCCATCTCAAAATTAAAAAAAAAAATTAAAAGGATTGGGGATGTAGCTCAGTAACAGAGCACCCCTAGGTTCCATTACCAGTACCAACAACAAAAAAGTATCCTTGCAAATATGAATCAGACTGGGAAATTGTCCTGTTGAAAATTAATTTCTTTGTATATAAAAATGGAGGAGAAACACTCATAAAATGAAAGGTAAAAGTCACCTGTAAATATTTTACTCTTCTTTTATACTTCCATCCAAACCTGACAGTAGCCATTTAACAAGTACGGTTGTATATTTGCAGACATTATCCTTTTGTGGATGTATATGGTTTTACACATTGTGTGTGTATGCATGCACACATGTGTGTTTGCATGTTTTAAGAAACTGAGATAAGTTTTTACATGTTCCCCTGAAGCTTTTGTTCCCCCAATATATCATGAAGATTGTTCTAGATCAGTAAATGTAGACTTATTTCATAAGTTTTAGTAGTCCAAACAGTTGATAGAAATATTGCAAATTTTTGACAGCCTTCCACTGAGAATAACTCATGACTATTAGGACATTTCCTTTATCTTTGGGTGGGAATGAGAAGACACGTACAGTAGACGTGTTGTCTAAGCAGAACTACAACAGCTCTCTCATAGCAACAACACACCACACAACATAATTCAATAGAAGTATTACCTATTGTTGTAAGCCACTGAGATTGTGTGGTGATTGTTTTTACATACTGGTGAAAATTTCTTTTTATTTTTCAGCTATAATACCTTCATAATACCTTCTTTATAATACCATATTGAAGATCTTGGTACCTGTGTCTCTACACTTGCGCTATTATTTCCCTTGTGTTATTATTGCAGGATGAATTTGTAGAAGAGATATTAAGCAATCACAGTATTGTGAGCACTTTAAAATTTGTAAGTATGCCTAAATTACTCTCCAAAAGTTTGTTCAATATACTCTCAAAAAGAATCTAACAAAACAAACAATGCCCTAAACTCTCACTGAATTGATAGTATCAACCATGTGTACTTTTGTCATTCTGGTAAGTAATTCAATTATGGTTTTATTTCCAATTGTCTCCCTACATTTTTTCTTTCTTTCTTCTTTCTTTCTTTCTTTCTTTCTTTCTTTCTTTCTTTCTTTCTTTCTTTCTTTCT
>PVJS01027129.1:0-26475 GCA_004027185.1 Glis glis | reverse complement strand
TGTGTGTGTGTGTGTGTGTGTGTGTGTGTGTGTGTGTATTACTGGGGATTGAACTCAGGGGCATTCTACCTCCAAGCTACACCCCCAGACCTATTTTATTTTGAAACAGAGTCTCTCTAGGTTAACGAGAGTCTCACTACTTGCTGAGGCTGTCCTGGAACTGCAATCCTCCTGTCTTAGCCTCCCAAGTAGTGGGATTTCAGGTGTATGCCACCACACGCAGCTGTGAGGGTTCTTGACGTTGTCACAGAAAAGAATTTAAGGACTGGTCACCTTGAGGCATTGATTTATTGAGAGAAGGAAAGAAGTACATACTTTGAGAGACAATGTAGAGTGCCTGCGTTGGAAAAGAATATGCTAGCTACATTTTAGCTAGGCAAAAATCTATAGCATAGGGACATGATCTAAGAGGATGTTTTCAGCTCTCCTTTGTGTTGGAGATTGTATATTAATCCAGGGGCATTCTACCTCTAAGCCATACCCCCTGCCCTATTTTTTTTATTTTGAAACAGGGTCTCACTAAGTTGCGGAGGGCCTCACTAAGTAGCTGAGGCTGGCCGCATACCCGGATCCTCCTGTCTCAGCCTCCCAAATCCTGGGATTACAAGCGTGCGTCCCCACGCCCGGCTAATCTGGATTTTAATCATGGACACTCTTGTTTTGTTCCTCATATCTCTTCTACCTAACCTTTTGTGTTTTATCCTACCCCAATTCCAGGCAGAGGAAGCTGCTGGGTGAACAAAAAACGAGAGAGATGTGAAAGGACAGGCTGTCAGGGAACGCAGACGTGCTGGTGGCCAGAGCACTGTATGTGACAGGGCGTGGTGGGAGAGAAGCTGAAAGATACACTGTAGCCAGAGTGAAGAGCCTCCTGCAAACAGAGCGACTATGCTGAAAGGGAAGAGGTTGGGATTGTTCACTACACGCGGTGACGGATCCAGTCGGATGTGGGGCCTTATAGGGCATGAAGTTAACTAGCGGGGTAATCCTAGAAGCCCAGCGGAGGCAGAGTCACGCGCTGTGAATGGAGACGTGGCGGCCAAGTGGCCACTCCCCACACGCCGCCAGAGCTCCGGGCTAGGCCCGGGCCCCGGCCCGGGGACGAGAGTTGGGCGGGAACTGGGTCCACGCAACTCGGCGCGCTCCCGTGTACGTGGCGCTTTCCAGCCAATCAGGGCTGCGCGGCTGTAGGACCAATGGCTGCCAGAGGAAGCTATGGGTCAGCGGCGGGCTTGTTGCTGATTGGTCGGGAAGCAGCCGACAAGCCGGATGAGGGCGGGGCGTGGAGCTGCTTCCGATTGGGCGGTGCTTGCGCGCGTGAGCGGAGCCGGTGGGAGAACGGCGGCCACGGTAGCTTGAGCTGTGGGCTGTGGGCAAGGTAAGTACGGGGCTGTCCAGCCCCCTTCGCCGCCGAGCCTTTATTCGCTTTATTTTTGCCCCCGGCCTGCTTCCGGCGCGGCACGGTCTTTCGTTAGGGGCGTGTGTCTCTGCTGGCGCCAGGGTCCGGGCCTGAACCTCTTGGCCACCCAAGGCCCGCGGCGCGCTGCCTGGAATGGAATCCCCCTGCTCGCCCTCTCGCATGCTCGGGGAAGGGGGCTGCGTCGGGTCAAGTCTGGTTCCTGGCCTTGCGTCCTGTTGGGGACTGTGTGTGCCTGGCTTGCCGAGTCCTTGTCCTCGTCCCTGGTCCCCGCCGCTCACTGAGTGCCTCGCACTACAGGGTCACTTTTGTTTGCCTCCTGAAGGTCGGAGGGCAGTGGGGTAGGATGGTTGTAACAATTCTCTGCCACCTCCCACTTACCGGCCTGCTTGGATCTGCCAGCCCCGCCCCACGGCCACATCCCGAGACCGGGGTGCATCTGCCAAAAAGTGGTGTTCTGTGACTTAAATGATGTAGGAACCAGGGGGAAAGAACGAATGAAGACCCCACGCAATATTTTTATAGCATCTTAGATAATTTTAAAGATATACCGATATTTTCGGTCTTCCATGTTTGGCTGCGTACTTCAGCCAGCAACGAAAACAATTTTGAAGGTTTATTAGTGAATTGCTTGTTTTATCTTGTTTTGTTGCTTCAAACCCTAGATTCTAGTTCTCATTTTTGGCATGCTGTGTTTAGAAGTAAACTTAATACCCTACAGCTGTCATGACTTAAGAGTAGTTGAGTGGTTTGCAGTTTGGAAAGCATTTTTTGCATCAAGGCAAAAAGTCCATGGGTCTCTTGCTAAAAACTTTTGGGCCTTTGATTTGAATTCCTACGTGCATAAATCCCAGAACAGTGTTTTTGAAAATTGAAGTGCATTCAGTTTCTGGCATGGACCATAAAGTCAATGTTAATGAGTTGTGAATAAGGTTGCTTCTCGTTTATTTTCGTTCTAGTATTTTATTGAGCTTGGAGGTAGAGAACCTCGGAATCTCTGAGAACTTACTCTTTACCATGGAATGGAACTTGACCCAAGACAAATGCATATCTGACCTCATTCAATAGATTGTTAATCAAGTATTAAGTGGTGGCCATCACTGAGGTATTCGTGGAATAGTCCAAATGAGGGATCAGAGATAATCTATAAATTGTATTTGTGTAGAGAGGACCTGTTTGCCTAGGCCTGATCTTGAGTTTTACAGTGGTTTAGGGTTCTCTGGTAGGATTTTTTGAGATTCACAACTAGGGAAACCATGAACTCAAAAATACATTGAGTATGCCCGAGTGTATGGTATTCAGTATAGCTTTGGAATCAATGTATCCTCGTCATTGTTTACTTCCATCCATCCAGTTATGTATCAGGAGATAATTACTGATCAAACTTTATATCCATTGCACCAGTATAGGAGATCAGCACATTGTATTAGCACAGATTTTCTGTAACACAGATGTGCTAGGGATGTTTTAGGGAACAGCAGTATAGCCAGAGATAGCCACTGGAAATGCTTGCTAGGCCATAGGGCCCTAGATCCTCTTTCTATGAATTCTTAAATATGGACATTGCTGATACTGTATTTTTATTAGAGTTAAGACAGCTGAAATAACACTTTTGCCTCTAGGTGGCTTTTAGCCAGATCTAGTAAGTGGAATTGGAGTTGGAGAGCACACAGGCAGGAACCACATTGCTGCCAAGTACTGCACAGTTAATCTGGTAAAAATGTATTGTTATCTAAAAATGCAGGACAGTGTATCAAGAACTGTAGAGGGGTGATAATTTATATTAGCTGAGATGTAGAAATTCTTCCAAAAATGTAGAACTATGGGGGAGCTAAGGAGAGAACTTAAAGGAGCCTGTGATAATTATTCTTGAGTAATACAAACAAGTTTTATAAAAGTTTAGTACAGATCACCTATAACTAGAGTGATCATAATAAGTGAGCCTTTTCATCTAGGATCTTAAAATTATTTATAGACATTTGGCACTGAAAGGAAGGTTGAGCTAAAATAACTACTAAGTTCTCAATAGCTGGACACGGTGGTACACGCCTGTAATCCCAGAACTTGGGAGGCCGAGAGAGGAGGATAGCAAGTTTGAGAACAGCCTCAACAACTTAGTAAGACCTTGTTTCAAAATAAAAAATAAAAACAGGGCTTGGGGTTGTAACTCAGAAGCAGAATGCCTCTGGGTTCAATCCCCAGTAACCCCTTCCCCACCACATACACACCAGAAAAACAAAAAACATCCAAAAGACTCCATGCATGTTACACATACACAGCAAAATCAACAGACACTAAAGCTCTTGTCTCTTACATTTTGCATAGCATTCCTATGACAGTTAAGCATGTATTAACATTTCATCAACCAAACGGAAACTTTTTTCTTCCAGAATTTATAGAATTTTTCTAAAGGAAAGTTTTTGATTCTGTAGCCAAAAAAATTCAAGTTTGCTCTGGGTTGCTTTGGTTATAGAACTAATGGAGTGTAAGTAAAGGTTTTGGTCATTCTCGGATTTTTTTCTTCATCAACCAAGTTTGCATTTTCATATACTCAGCTGTCTTGTAAATGTAATCCCTCTGTCACACAGTTAATTTAACTAGAACATATTAATGAACTAATATAAATTCACTCTCGTCACTAGAGAAATGTTAAATAAATGGTTTGTCAGAGCTAGCCGAGGTGGCCTGTAATCCCAGTACTTGGGAGGCTGAGACCCTTTGAGGACAGCCTCAGCTACTTAATGAGGCCATCCACAACTTAGTGAGACCCTGTTTCAAAGCAAGAAATAAAATAGGGCTGGGGGTGTAGTTCAGAGGTAGAATGCCCCTGGGTTCAATCCCCAGTTCCCCTCCCCCCCGCAGAATTGTTTGTCAGTTTCATGTCTTTTATCAAACCATAAAGGGATGACATTATTACCGTCAGTGGTAATTGTACTAAAGTCTTTAAGAATGCCAGGTAGATAAGATAACTTTAGTTTCTGGATTTTATAACCTGGGTCTTAGTATAGTTAAGTAGCGTTAAATTGCAATCAAGCTGTTACCCATAATTCCAACTGAAACGAACACCTAAGCAATAAGCTCTTGCATTGGCTACTTTATGAAGAAATGCCTTCTCTGCTGAATATCTAGCTCAGGGAACTGGAATTTTACCACCACACCCATTTCTCCCACTCATTAGCATTGAGCAATGGTTCTTTGGTCAACCAGAATAATTGTGGAATCACTCTGTGTTAATGTTCCTGAGAAGTTGAATTTAATCCAGACTTCTAAGTTTCCCTGAAACAACATACTTTTAAGTGTTCTGTGATCAATGAATTTTTACCGGAAGTGGTTGAGAAGGAAGGAATGGATGGGGGAATGGTAAGAATTTAGAACTTTCAAGGAATTTTTTTTGAATGAATAGAATAAGCTGATTCTTACATTCAATGCTGTTAAGAAAATCAAACTTCTGCCATTAATCTTTTCTCCTCTAGATGATGGAAATAACTCATAAAAACAACTGCAGGAGACTGTTACTGTGACACACTGCAAAGGGAAGATAGCTACTGGATAGTTTTTCTGTTCTGTACTTTTAGTTTGTAGCTCTTTAACATGGTGTAGCCTGTTTTAAATATGATACAAAGCCACAATATGTAATTTTTTTGTTTATTTGTTTTTGTGGTACTGGGGATTGAATCCAGAAGCGTTCTTCTGAGCTACACCCCCAGCCCTATTTTATTTTTTTTAATTTGGAAATAGGGTCTCATTTAAGTTGCAGAGGCCTTCACTAAGTTGCTGAGGCTGGCTGCAAACCTGTGATCCTCCTGTACTGGGATTACGGGTGTGTACCACCATGCTGGGCTTCACAATGTATAATTTTAAAATTTCAAGTGAAAATTTAAAACAGGTGAAATTAATTTTAATAAAATTTATATAATTTAATACATACAAAATACCATTATTTCTATATAAAATGTAATGCTTATACTGTGTCTTAATTTGAATTAGCCACATTTCAAGTGCTTAGGAGTCACATGTGGGTAGCAACTGCAGGTATACACTTTATTTTCATATATATATGTGTGTATATACACACACACACACACACCATATATATGTAAATATATAAAGTGGTAGAAGAGGGATAGAATTTTAGAGAGCTA
This sequence comes from Glis glis, assembly GCA_004027185.1. Lineage (NCBI taxonomy): Eukaryota > Metazoa > Chordata > Mammalia > Rodentia > Gliridae > Glis > Glis glis. The sequence goes on along the minus strand of PVJS01027129.1, from coordinate 20,916 downwards.
AACTTTTAGGTCATTTGAGAACTGGGAGATGGGTCAATGCATTTTTCACAACCCTTGGTTTACCTTTTAGATTACATAGTAAAAGTTCATACCGTTTAATTGTTCATTTATGTATTTCATAGATTCCCCTAATATGTTTTCTGTTGATGTACAGCTGTGTTAAAAGGAGTAAGGATGCTGGGCATGGTGGCGCGTGCCTGTAATCTCAGTACTTCGGAGGCTCAGACAGAAGGATTGCAGGTTCAAAGCCTGCCTCAGCAACTTAGTGAGGTTTTCAGCAACTTAATGAAACCCTATTTTCAAATTTAAAAATAGGGCTGGGGGTGTAGATCAGAGGTAGAATGTCCCTGGGTTCAATCTTTAGTACCAAAAGAAAGGGAGGGTAAGGAAGTGAAAAGGGTCATTTAGCTTTCTGTTTTTTGGTTTCAATTTGGTTGAAAGAGAAAGGTGCTTTAGATATGAACTCCATTTATGTAGTTCCTCATATGTCTTGTATGAAAATTTAACTTTATACTGTTTCTTTTCGTCTTCCCAAATAAAATTCCCATAAAATATCTTTTGTCTTAACATGGATATCCTGTGTCTCTGCTTGAAATTTTTTGTATGTATATGGATTTAGGTAAATCTAATACAGTTGGGTTTTGTTGTGTTTTTTGTTTTTGTTGTGTGTCTATATTCATAAAACAAGAGGCCTTTTGTTAAAGATTCTAATAGCCAGGTGTTGTTATGTGTGCACACAAAGAGGTTTTTTTTTGGTAGAATTTATTAAAGTGCAGATTTTTTTATTATTGCCTACTGCATAGAGATGTAGACTAGGTAGGACCATTGATTTTTCTCCACTAGGTAGTCCTTGATGATCATTTTAGGCAGTTTTATAGTGATACGTTAGCTAGAATTTAGGTGGCAGTGGATTTTAAAGAAGCAGAGACAGCAGTATAAACACCTGTGTGCATGAAGAAATGGAGAGCAAGCTTAAAGGAGTAACAGTCTGAGGAAACCTTGGGTGGTGGAGACCTGAGAAGTGTTGATTGATGGAATGGAGGAGCCTGTAGACAGCTGGAGATGGCAGGTTTAATTAAGAGAGGAGTGGAAGAGAAATGGATACATGATAAGGCCAAATCACTTGGGTTTACTATCTTTGGGATTCTTCTTGTGTCCTTGTATCAAGATGTTAACCCTCAAATACAAATGTAGTTTTCCCAGTGAATCAATTTGTTACATTTCTATATGCTGTATATCTTGAAACTTTGTAAAATATCATTCCTTTCTAGGACCTGAGAGTGCTCAAGTATTTGTCCATATTGTAATATTTGGGGTTGCAATGTTAGAGTATTATGCTGTATTCTATTCTAAGGATGTAATTGAGCACATAAAAGTTTTTCCTAGCCGGGGGTGGTGGCGGTGGTGGCGCACACTTGTAATCCCAGTACTTGGGAGGCAGAGACCGGAGGATCCGGGTTTGGGGCCAGCCTCAGCTACTTAGTGAGGCCCTCCGCAACTTAGTGAGACCCGGTTTCAAAATAAAGTATAAAAAATAGGGCCAGGGCATAGCTTGGAGGTAAAACTCCCCTGGGTTCAATCCCCGGTACCACAAAAAAAAAAAAAAAAAAAAAGTTTTTCCTATTGTGCTGGAAAAGCCCTTGTCACAATGACTCCTGATTTTACTTGATTCTGTAAGCCTCTGACATTGATCTTGCTTGAATATATCACCAAGCACCAACAACATATCCTGTTCCCTGTTTCTAAAGTTTTATTTACCTAAAGAACTTTATTTGTAGTTTGAGGTAGAAGTTTTATTTTTTTTATTTTACCACCTTATGACCCAACTATACCACTCCTCAGTATTTTTCCAAAAGAATTAAAGTTAAAATACTATAGCGATACATGTATGCCCATGCTTATAGTAGCACAAGTCACAATAGCACAATTATGGAACCAACCAGGGATTCATCAGTAGATGAAGTGATAAAATGTGGTATATACGCATAGTGGGATTCTTCTTCTTGGCCATAAAGAAGAACAAAATTGTTATTTGCAGGAAGAGGGATAGAACTAGACAATATTATGCTAAGTGAGATCATACAGTCTCAAAGTCAAGGGTTGTATGTTTTCATATGTGGAAACTAGAGAGAAAATAGGAAGCATTGAGGGACTTTAAATAATGTGGAAAGAGACCAGGAGAATAGTGGAGGGGGATTGGGGAAGGAAACAGTTCAAATAATACTATGGCAACATATGAAGGTATTACTACTAATTTCACTAACATGTATAGGGAAAGTTGGGGGGAGTGGGGTGGGATAGGGAAGGAAATATACCAAGAGCTGTGTGCCTCAATGTTTGTATCACATTGAACCTCACTATGATGTATAATCACAATGCTGTAATAAGAGTACAAATAAATAAAAACAAAGTTCTTATCTATGACTAAGTGGTTTGATCTTTGAGCCTGGATGTGGGAGGCTTAGTGCTGTGGACCAGGGAAGCTGCTGAGTCTTTCATTGGTTCATCTGATGATCATCAGAATCACCTGAGAAGCATTTAAAGGTACAGATGCATGGATTCAACTTCAGAGATTCTAAAGCACTGGGGGAAACCAGAGATTCTAAATCAATGGGGAAAGCTTTTTTTTTTTTTTTTTTGGTGGTACTGGGGATGGAACCCAGGGGCATTCTACCTCTGGGCTATACCTCCATCCCTGTTTCATTCTTTTATTTTGAAAGGTCTCACTAAGTTGCAGATGGCTTCACTAAGTTGCTGAGGCTGGCCTTGAAGCTGCAATCTTCCTGTCTCAGCCTCCCAAGTATTGGGATTACAAGCGAGTGCCACCACGCCCAGCTCACTTTTTTTTTTTTTAAAGAGACCCTATTTACAAAGTAGACTTTTTTTTTGTGGTACTGAGGATTGAACTCAAGGGCATTCTACCTCTGAGCTATATCCTCAGCCCTATTTTATTTTTTATTTTGAAACAGGGTCTCACTAAGTTGCAGAGGGCCTCATGAGGTTGCTGAGGCTGGCTGCAAACCTGTGATCCTCCTGTCTTGGTCTCCCAAGTACTGGGATTATAAATGTGAGCCACCACGCCCAGCTTAGACATTTTAACTATGAATTCTTTTATCAGGCTACAATCAGACGAAGGAAACTGGTGAAAATGTTCCACCTTAATAATATTGGAGAGTCTGATATTCTGCCATACTTATTTTATTTTATGGATTAAGTAGTAATATTTGGGTACTATAAACGACTCGCATAGATTTGTATGTCAAATTAATAACTGGACCCGGGCGTGGTGGCGCACGCTTGTAATCCCAGTACTTTGGGAGGCGGAGACTGGAGGATCTGGGTTCGAGGCCAGCCTCAGCTCTCGCTCTCTCTCTCTCTCCTTAGTGAGGCCCTCCGCAACTTCGTGAGACCTGGTTTCAAAATAAAGTATAAAAAATAGGGCCGGGGGCATAACACGGAGGTAGAACGCCCTTGCGTTCAATCCCCGGAACCGCAAAAAAAAAAAAATTAATAACTGGGATGTGTTTGGTTTCTTGCTTAATTATTAAGCATATTGTTTCCTACGTTAACTACCTTTCATTTTCTTCAGGATCCGATTATAATGGACCTACGACAGTTTCTTATGTGCCTGTCCCTGTGCACAGCCTTTGCCTTGAGCAAGCCCACAGAAAAGAAAGACCGTGTACATCATGAGCCTCAGCTCAGTGACAAAGTTCATGATGATGCCCAAAGCTTTGATTATGACCACGATGCCTTCTTGGGTGCTGAAGAAGCAAAGACCTTTGATCAACTGACACCAGAAGAGAGCAAGGAAAGGCTTGGGTAAGGTGCCAGCTCTCGGGGCCAGTTAGGGTAATGCCATTCTTTTTAAATCAGCTAATTCTTTTTTTGTTTTTGGTTCAATCACCACTAAAGCTGTGCTGAACTGTATCTTCTGAAAGCTAACCAAAGTATTGCTGCTGCTATATTAAGTGCATGCTTTCATACATTTCTCATTGAATAACAGTTTGTACCTCATTCTACAAAGCAAATCATTTTTGCATAAAAGTACCAAGTACTACAGGACCCAATTTGAACTGTATCACCTTGATCCCAGAACATTATATAGGGGCTTCTTATTTCTGCTACTTTGAATTTTGAAAAACTATCTATGAGCTGGGCATGGTGGCACATGCTTGTAATCCCAGTACTTGGGAGGCTAAGATAGGAGGATTGCAGGTTCGCGGCCAGCCTCAGCTACTTAGTAAGGCCCTCTGCAACTTAGTGAGACCCTATTTCTAAATAAATAATTAAAAAATAGGGCTGGGGGCATAGCTCAGAGGTAGCATGCCCCTGGGTTCAATACCCAGTACTGCAAAAAAAAAAAGGACAAAAAACTCTATGATCTATTTATTCATTGTTACCCAAGCCTAGTCTTTGAGTGGCTAATAAACTGCATATTGGACCCCTTGGACTATTATTTTTTATAAAGTTATGATTTTCTAGGGTATCCTTCAACAAAAGCCAAATAAACCAACCTTGCCTTTTAGAATATTATAGCAAGTAGTTCATGGTCTTAATGTCAGAGTTTCAGTAATGGATGAGCCATAGTCAGGTTCAATAGCTCTTTGAGCAGACAGCTTTTTATTTTTTTATTTTTTGCGGTACCGGGGATTGAACGCAGGGGTGTTCTACCTCCGCGCTACACCCCCAGCCCTATTTTTTTTATACTTTATTTTGAAACCAGGTCTCACGAAGTTGCGGAGGGCCTCACTAAGGAGAAACAGAGAGAGAGAGAGAGAGAGCTGAGGCTGACCACGAACCCGGATCCTCCGGTCTCCGCCTCCCAAAGTACTAGAATTATAAGCGTGCGCCACCACGCCCGGCTCAGACAGCTTTTTAATCTACAAAGTTGATTTAATAGAACCTCAGCTAATTATTTCTAATTGGGGACCTAAGACTGGTATTTTGTATTGGCTCTTCCAAAGCCTTAGTTTTTAAGAAAATTTACATCAATTTTGTGAAAAATTTTCTCTTCAGTGGGCACTGTTGGTGCAGCTTTCTGAACTATACTCGAGATTTGTGTGGCAAGTTGTACCACAGAACAATTTTCAAAAATATTTTTCCATCATGGATAGCACCATAATTATAAGACATTATAGAAACTGCTTTGGGAAATACTTGAGTATAAATTTATTCTTTCCTTATGTTACCTGCTGAGTGAAGGATAGAATATTTTATTCTTCAACATTGACAGAAGTAATCAAAAGATTTTGCTATATAGAATGAACAACTATCCCAAGACATTTGAAAGTAGATACAGAACCATATATCAAAAAGTCAGTCTTTTTGTTAGGTTGCTTTCCTAACTTTGAGAACCCATGCTCACTTTCAGTTTTAATCTTATAACTGTGCTAACATTCCAGGCTGAAAATAGAGATGCATAAGGGTGTTCTCAGTCTTTATGTCATGCCTGTTAATATTATACATGTCCATCTCACATTTGGTCTGCACAAATCACTCTGCAGAATTACTCTTAAATAATGAAGGACCCTTAGGTTTGTTGTCATTTAGTGTAGATGTTCTGGCTCTTTGCAGGTATTGAAATAGCTCTGCTAGCAGTTTTCAGTAGAGAAAGAGTGTTTTTGTCTTTAGTAAATATCAAAAGTTCAACACATGAGCAGACTATATTTAATTAGAATGAAATAATAAAATGAAATATCCCTAGTTTATATAGTGACATATTGTTGGAAGCAAGAATCCCAGGTGAGTTTTTATTTAGACTTATTTACTATAACATTTCTAAACATTGTTTTGGTAGATAACTATACACCAGAGATTGGAATCCACAGATTCACCCCTTTTTCCATCTGTCTATAAGGCAAGTAATTATTAGGAGAAAGATCATTGTTTATATCCATAGTTGCAGAAATTTACTACTACTTTTGAAATCTTTAGTAATATCTAAGACCATAGGAAGCATTTAAAAACAATTTAATATACAATTGTCAGTACATTTTTCTTGCTATAATTTGACAAATAAGAATATTTTTGTACATGTATATTATCATTCTCCCTTCAAAATGTCTAGGTATACTTAATTTTTTTTTAATGTGTCCTTGAAATGAAGGTTTTGTTGTTTTGAGGTGGTAGACCTTAATATTAGGTCTACCTATAGCTGGGCGTGGTGGCACACGCTTGTAATCCCAGTACTTAGGAGGCTGAGACAGGAAGGTCGCAGGTTCGCAGCCAGCCTCAGCTACTTTGTGAGGCCCTCCGCAACTCAGTGAGACCTGTTTCAAAATAAAGAATAAAAAATAGGGCTTGGGGGTGTAACTTGGAGGTAGAATGCCTCTGGGTTCAATCCCCAGTATTGCAAAAAAAAAAAAAGTTCTCACCCCTGATATATTTGCTACAGAAATTAAGTAGAGCAGCTCATTATCCTTTTGGGGAATCACAAGCTCAGACCCTTTGGGAGTTTAATGAAAGTTCAGGGCTCCTCAGAAAAGAGCATACATATGGATATATATAAAGTTTTGCATGCTGAAAATTTCAGGAATATTATGTACTCTTCTGGAGCCATTTATTGACCAAAATTCTTAAAAAGACTAAAGGGTTTGCTTTATGCCACTTAAAATGTAGAGACATGCCAGGCGTGGTGGTATGCTCCTGTAATCCCAGTACTTGGGAGGCTGAGACAGGAGGATTGCAGGTTCGAGGACAGCCTCAGCAATTTAGTGAGGCTCTCGGCAACCCTGTTTCCAAATAAGAAATAAAATTGGTCTTGGGATGTAGCTCTGAGTTAGAATGTCTCTGGGATTAATGCCAAGTACCACAAAAAGATATAAATAAAAAAGGGGGCCTGGGGGTGTAGCTTGGAGGTAGCATGCCCCCAGGTTCCATCTCCAGTACCAAAAAAAAATGTAGAGACATGTGTTAATCTCTTCAAAATAATGAGGCCCATAAGTTCATTGTGCCCATCTTGGAATAAATGCTTATTTAGTAGCATCATAACTACATCCATAGGGTTCTCCAGTGTCATAGGATACTATACTATTAGCTTCATAAATTTACATAACGCTTTTAAAGATCAGAGTTTAGAGCTTCATGCTGTAATAGGACATGCCCACTTAGTGTACTTTTATAACTGCTTGCAGGCTGGATGGTCAGTGAAACAAGGATGACTTTTATATTTGTAGAGGGTTGTTGTGTGCATTCTTGTGTGTGCGTGCATGCATGACAGACCATGTGTATGTATCCCCACAAAGTAAGAAATATTTACTATCTATCCTTTTCTAAAAACAAGTTTGCCAACCCCTAGATTAAGCCATTTGGTATATTTCCACTGAATAGAATGCTGATTAGTCACCTTCATTAAGAAAAGCCCACTGGCGCACCCCTGTAATCTCAATAGGAGGCTGAGACAGGAGAATCACAGACCAGTGCATAGCAACTTAGTGAGACCCTGTTTCAAAATAAAAAAGGACTTGAGGGTATAGCTTTTGTGGTACTGGGTTCAATCCCCAGTTCAATCCCAGAAAGGAAAGAAAGAAGGAAGGAAGGCCCATCTGGAACAGTTATATGCCTTTTTTTTAATCTGGATGATCCTCCCCTTTAGGCCATTTATAATAGTTTAAAAATACTTTTGAGGGATGGGAGGGATTGATACCTTGCCTCTTTTTTTCTTAATAGTACAGTGGCACTGTTGGTAGCCAATTTGATTTGAGCACAAACTGGATTCCATTATAGATAATACAGAAGTTTTCAGTACTGGGGTAATGTATGTTAATACTGTTTACATTCTGTAGATTTAAAGTTGCAGAAAAACTGGGCATGGTGGCACATGCCTGTAATCCCAGCTACTGGGGAAGTTGAGGCAGGAGGATCACAAATTTGAGGCCATCCTGGACAACTTTGAGACTCTCTTAAACTAAAAGGGTTGTGGATTGTAGCTCGGTGGTAGAGTACTTTCCTAACTTGTGAGGCCCTGGGTTCAGCCTCCTGTGCTGCAATAAATACGTAAACAAACAAACAAACAAATTTGCAAAAAATTGTCATTATATCCATGTAGATAGAGAAGGTATTTAAGAGATGGCTTCTTACTGCTTTACTTTTTCTGTTACATTTTAGAGCTAAAGCTACAAGATTACATATTCTGAAGAATAATGTTTGTTATTTATAGGGTTTAAGTAATAGGCAATTATAGCTAATGCCATATCAATATCAAAATAAGTCTGTTCAGAGTTGCTTGTACCCTGTGATTCTAATCACTTTCCCATGTTATATTCATGAAATTAACACAAATTGGGAAACGACATTATTTGCTACCAAAAGACAGCCTTTTTCAGTTACTCATAGGAGTATGACAAGATTTTTACATCTGTTAGAAGTCTTGATTTAAAGTTCCTATTCAAAACTAGACTGCTTATTTATGTGACTTTATATAGATTGTCTGAACCTCTATAAGTAGGTGATTGCATCTTTAAAGAAGAGTTTTCATATCATGAACATTTTTTTTTTTTTTTTTTTTTTGCGGTACCGGGGATTGAACCCAGGGGCGTTCTACCTCCGAGCTACACCCCCGGCCCTATTTTTTATGCTTTTATTTTGAAACCGGGTCTCACGAAGTTGCGGAGGGCCTCACTAAGTAGCGGAGGGCCTCACTAAGTAGCGGAGGGCCTCACTAAGTAGCTGAGGCTGGCCACGAACCCGGATCCTCCGGTCTCTGCCTTCCAAGTACTGGGATTACAAGTGTGCGCCACCACGCCCGGCTATGAACATATTTTTAAATCCTTAAATTAAGATGACAGATCTGGAAGGAAGAAGCTCATGAAGTGGAGAAGTGGATTAATTAGCTATGTTGATTTGCTTTATGATCTGCGTACTAACCCCCTCAGCTTATTAACAGTCATAATCATGGATATACATTCTTACCACATTTTCTCAAAGTTCTCTATTTTCATGGTTATATGCAAAAATCCAACTCAGTATAGTATATAAAAGCTGCTGACATTTCTTTAGATAAGCATCCTCCTGTCTGTGTACCTGTTTTTTTAGAATAATCTTGCCTTGAAATATAAATGATCCCAGAACTGTTTTTGATGTCTTTATATTTTTAGCAAAATATTCTTTTTCTAACAGCATCTACTTTTTTTGGCACTGGGGATTGAACCCAGGGGTATTTTACCTCCAAGCTACAACCCCAACTCTATTTTTATTTGGAAACAGGGTCTCACTAGGTTGAGTCTCACTACTTGCTGAGGCTGTCTTCAAACCTGCTATCCTCCTGTCTCAGCCTCCCAAGTACTGGGATTACAAGCATGCGCCACCATGCCCGGCTCTAAAAGTATCTACATTTTTTTTCTTTTTTTTTGTGGTACCAGGGATTGAACCCAGGGACATTCTACCTCCGAGCTACACCCCCAGCCCTATTTTTTAATCCTTTATTTTGAAACCGGGTCTCACGAAGTTGCAGAGGGCCTCACTAAGTAGCTGAGGCTGGCCGTGAACCCAGATCCTCCGGTCTCCGCCTCCCAAGTACTGGGATTACAAGTGTGCACCACCACGCCCGGCTATAAAAGCATCTACATTTTTAAAGTCTGATTTAAATATTTTGGATTTTTTTTTTGGCAGAACTAGGGATTGAACCCAGGGGCATTCTACCTCCGAGCTACACCTTCAGCCCTGTTTTTTTTATTCTTTATTTTGAAACAGGGTCTCACTAAGTTGCAGAGGGCCTCACTAAGTAGCTGAGGCTGGCCGCGAACCTGTGATCCTCCTGTCTTAGCTTCCCAAGTGCTGGGATTACAAGGGTGTGTCACCATACCCAGCTAATATTTTGGATATTTAAAAAACCATTGTCAGTGGTTGTGATTATTTACCAAGAAATGGAGGTTCTCTTCTAAATTCAGTGAAGAAAAGTATAAAGACTTAACATGTTGTTTGAAGCAAAGAGTGGGAACCCAAATGGGCATAGATTATCCACTCCTGATTCTGACTGTAGACTCAAACCTAACCAAAGAGGCTGGGTTGCTTTTAGATCAAGTATACCAGCCATGGATTGTGTTTACCTTATCCATATGGCTCATTACAGATAGGAGTGAGCCACTTAAGAGAAAAATTTCAGTTTCCTGTCTGGAAGTTTTGTTTTGGAGACAATTTTTTATTTCTTTGTTTTATCCCTGGGCAACACCAGTGGTCACAGTACACGCCTGGCTGTGTCCAGAGCCTTGTGTTCTTTTAACCTTTTGCTGGATTTCTCTGCATTTTCTACAGAAAGATTGTAAGTAAAATAGATGGCGACAAGGACGGGTTTGTCACTGTGGATGAGCTCAAAGACTGGATTAAATTTGCACAAAAGCGCTGGATTTTCGAGGATGTAGAACGACAGTGGAAGGGGCATGACCTCAATGAGGACGGCCTCGTTTCCTGGGAGGAGTATAAAAATGCCACCTACGGCTACGTTTTAGGTAGGTCCCTACTATCTGGGGGAAAAAGCCTTGTGGAGCTGGCACCTTGAAACGTAACTATTTTGTCTTGTAGAATGATTGTAGATAAAATAGACGCGGATAAAGATGGGTTTGTGACGGAGGGGGAGCTGAAATCCTGGATTAAGCACGCCCAGAAGAAATACATATATGACAATGTTGAAAACCAGTGGCAGGAATTTGATATGAATCAAGACGGCTTAATCTCCTGGGATGAGTACAGAAACGTGACTTATGGCACTTACCTGGGTAAGGGGCAAGATGTCAGCCTGGCCAAGACCGTGGTCCTGAGCCAAAGAAACAAATGGGTCACGCAGTAAAGGAAAGGAAGAAATTGTGCCTATCTTTAAGAGTTTGATGCTGGTTCCCCTGTGTTTTATTAATTTTTGGTTTTCTGAAGTCTGGCATCTTCTTCTTTAGCATTGCAAATATATTTTACCATTTCTTTCTTTTTGTTATCCCTCATAGAGACAATTTTTGCAGATCTCATTTAAAAGGCTTCATTGTTCCCACAGTGCAAAGCAAGAAGCCTTGAGATGTCTCTTGACAGGGTCCCATTAAAATGGTAGACCTGAAATTCAAACCAGATTAGCTACTTTGTAACTGGGGAGAATAGGAGGAAAATTAACTCTTTCCTTAATAAAATAAAATTCAAGTAAAATAGCTTTCCTTGATAAAATCGAACTATTTCAGTATGTCTGCTTACTGAAGTTTAGAAATGAAAATTTCCCATTTGTTTTCTCTGGCACATGAGTTTATCAGCCCGCTTTGCAAATGCTTCAAGGCAGATAAATGTTACTTTGATTGCTTTCTGTTGATTTGGTAGCTTTTCTTGTTTATTTGGGCCACCTACTAGTTTCTTTGACTTCAACACTTTTACACTTGCTGCTTAATACAAGGTGGCAGTCTTACAGAGTTGATGACCTACGATGTTTTTATTCATGAGATTCCTGTTATACATGGTTACAATTTGAGGCAAGAATGTATAAATGGTACTTTTTGCATTTTTATCCTGGAGATTAGGCAAATTGCTGGGTTAAAGGAAGCATTCATTCTCCACCACTGACTAACACAGTGAATGCATAAAGGTATTTCCCCACCAGAAAGCCAGCTGTCCACGTTAATTACAGGACTGCATACATTTCTGATGAAGAGACTTATTTCTGTGTTGGGCTTGTTCTTGTTCCTAATACTAAAGTGGAGATTTCTGTCTCAATGCTTGACATTTAGCCAAGAACCAAACATAGCCTTCACCCAATTAATAACATGTATTAAAAAGCCAGCGCAACTGGAGAGGCACCCTGTGTTTTTTGCTCTCTGGCTGAAACCCAACACCCTCCTGACTTATTCAGAATTAATTATAAATATAATGCAAAGGGTAAGCTATTGGTGGTCTAAACAAAATAGTGTGTTAATAAATCTCAGCTCAGACCTAGACACTCGCTTGCTGCCTGGAATCCTGCTTCAACTGTGTATGATTATGTGCATAAAAATCTGTTGAGAGCTTTGTTGCCTCATAGGGCAGATGATTCAACATAAGGGGTATTTCTACTGCCGAGACGGTGCATAAGCCGAAGCACTGGCTGGGGAGGCAATGTCTTTATAAGGCATCTTTCCTCAGAGGCCTGTGGGTGGACAGCCCTCAGGCGGTAATAAATTGGCTTAGAGAAGTGTTGAGTTTTTGTGAAAACGTGTTCTTGATTCAATTTTGAGTTCAAGTGTAAGTCATCTTAGCTTTTAGCTAACATCCATCTCAGTGAATCCAGTTTCCACAAAAGAAATGTTAACACTGTCTCTGCCACAAGTAAAATACCAAATATTAAGATCCTCCCTGCCTTTACCAAAACTAGGTTAAGAGCCCACCCAAAGCTGTTTACTGGCCAGGAAGGGCCATAAACTGGTGCTTAGGATATATACAGCACTCCAAGCAGGGCTACAGGCATATTGATTTCATCTTTAAAAATAAAACATTGCATCTTCCTTTTTTCATTCTTTTATATATAAGTACATGTTGCTATTAGGCTACTTGATTCTAGCCACGATGTTTTACCCCACAGAGGGGAAGAGGGCTCTTAGCTAAGAATCTAGTCTGAAAGTGTAAGTTGACTTTTCTGTTACATATTCCTTCTGTTACAGTTAGTACAGAAACTTGGTATTTGTTTAGAAGAGACCACTTAGTATCTGAGAAAGATGATACTTTCCCTAAATTCTCCATTTCTCTCCTGTTACAGCTTTGAGTATACATATATAGGGTCCTAAAGTCAATAAGCCATCTTACTATTTTTTTTTTTGCGGTACTGGGGATTGAACCCAGGGGCATTCTACCTCCAAGCTCCATCCCCAGTCCTATTTATTAATCTTTATTTTGAAACAGGGTCTCACTAAGTTGCAGAGGCCTCACTAAAAGGCTGGCCACGAACCCGGATCCTCCGGTCTCAGCCTCCCAAGTACTGGGATTACAAGCGTGCGCCACCACGCCCGGCTCTTACTATATTTTTGACATTCAACGAAGCTCCAAGCTGGTCAGGTCTCAGAATAAAGCAGTTTTTGGTTTTGTTTTTTAGACTGCTTAAAATGAAAAGATTGAACTGTAGTATCAAAGGTCAGCAGTACAGTCTTACTGTTAAAGGGGCCCTGTGGGTCTTTTTAGAAAAATACTACCATTTTTTTTATTTAATCACTATGTTGGCAGGAACAAGAACTTCTGAACTTTAATGTAGTGTCTTTTAATTTTTAAAATATCTTCACATCTGCTATTTGGTTCACACAGCAACTGTGTGTATGTGTGTGTGTGTGCACGTGTGTGTACGCGTGCATGTGTGTGTGTATGTGTGTGTGTTTGTTGTGGTACCGGAGATTGAACCCAGGGGCATTTTATCTCCGAGCTACACCCCCAGCCCTGTTTCATTTTTTATTTGGAAACAGGGCCTCGCTAAGTTGCAGAAGGACTCACTCAATTGCTTAGGCTGGCTGGGAACCTGCGATCTTCCTGTCTCAGCCTCCCAAGTACTGGGATTACAGGTGTGCACCACTACGCCTGCTCCAACTCAGTTTTTTATTCCTTTTCTGCAGTTAACTTCACATTTTTTCAGTCTACAGAAACTAAATTTTATTCTTCTAGATTTTTTGTGTGTGTGGGGGGGGTACTGGAGTTGAACCCAGGGGCATTCTACCTCTGAGCTACATCCCCAACCCTATTTTATTATTTTTTATTTTGAAACAGGATCTCACTAAGTTGTGGAGGGCCTCAACAGATTGCTGAGGCTAGCTGTGAACCTGTGATCCTCCTGTCTCAGCCTCCCACATACTAGGATTACAGGCATGCACCACCACGCCCAGCTTCTAGATTCTTATATAGAATCTAATTGCTGCTTGTGCAGTTCAGTGTCATAACAGATGAATAAGTCCTAATTCAATTTGGTTGTAATCTAATGTTTATTTTTTAACAGCTCTATCAAGGTATAATTGACATACATGACTGCATATTTAAGTGCACAATTAACGAGTTTTGGCATATAAATACATCAGCGAAACCATCACTACAGTCAAGATAATGGACATATCACCCCCCCAGAATTTCATCATAGCTCACCTTCCCCGTGCCCCTGTCCCCTTAGCAACCACTGACTTAATTTCTATAACTGCATTTTCTAGAATTTTATGTAAGTGAGAGATGAACAGTAACTGTAACTCTTGGCAGATTTCTGGGTTGGCTGGAAAAAAAATGTGACCTTTCAAAGAGGTGATGTTCTACTGCTTGAATCCAGGTGTCAAAAATGAGACAGAAGCTTTTGATATCTAGCTTCTTAATGGGAGCCTAATGTTTAAAAAATAGCAATCACTGATATTTATTGAATGCCAACTGTATGCCAGGCATTGTTCTAAGCACTTAGTTTAGGTGTTTTTTTTAACCTCTTAACAGCCCTATGAGGCAGGGACCATTATTATTGAGGCTCAGTCAAGGCACTTGCTCAAGGCCACATAGCTAGAAATAGGAGAGTACAAACACAGAGAGCATGACTTTATAGCCATCACTGCCTCCCAGATGTAATTATAAAATTTAAGCCTTCAAGTAGCCTTAACACCAATAACTGAAGCATTACATTTGATAATCCAGGAGTGAGAGTTCCATGTAGAATGGCAAACATTTACATTTAACTTCGACCTGGCTATAAGGTATGATTATTAGAGCTTTAGCCCCAAGCTAAATTTCTTTAAACTCTGCTGCCTGAGTAATCAAGAGTTATTTCTTCTTTGCTTGGTTTAATTTTACCTGTGTAATCAAAAGCTATTTCTTCATTGCTTTGTTTTTGTTTCTTGGAAAATGATTCCCCACCCACCCCATACATTTTTGTGTTTTCTTTCCAGATTTGACCTAAATTTTTGTTTTCTAGATGATCCAGACCCTGATGATGGATTTAACTATAAACAGATGATGGTTAGAGATGAGCGGAGGTTTAAAATGGCAGACAAAGATGGAGACCTCATTGCTACAAAGGAGGAGTTCACAGCTTTCCTGCACCCTGAAGAATATGACTACATGAAAGACATAGTAGTGCAGGTGGGTGAGATCAAGGACTCTGAACAGAAACTTAGTTTCCCTTTCTGTTGCTTATGCTGTCTCTCCTCTTTAGCCATTCCTGTGTGTTTAGAAGAATGATTTGCTATTAGAGTATTAGCCAGATTTAGAGTTCGAATGCTGTCATAGTTCCTCTCCTTTCTTTTATTTTTTTAATTGTACATCATTCCTTTATTATACTGATCTGGAAAAAAAGATTTAGTTATGCTTAAAATGAGTACTGGGCCCACATGGCAGGGCCAAGCAACTGGAACATGATTCAGTAACTAGATACAGTCAGTGAAAGACACTTAGACATGATTAAGAGGCATTTCACTGCCACAAAACAAGGCAGAGGAGGGATTCTAAGGTACATATCAGTATGAGGAATGGCATATTTTCTGGTGACCACACGTGGTACTATTTAACTACCACTAAAAACCCCAGAATGGTTTTTAGTATTATTTTTATATATTTTTTTCTTTTTGTAAAAGTTAATGTAACATATAAACTTATTTCAGGACTGATCCCAACCTTTTGGAGCCAGCTCCTCTGGGGCCAGGGAGGAAATAGTTGTTCTCTAAATCACCGTGCAGGTTATGTTTATCTTCTGTTGGAATGACTAGAGCCCCCAGACAATGACCTGACTACAGAGGAGTGAAAACTGGCCTGGGAACACAGATAGGCTCTCTGGCTTCTCATTGATCATGCCTTAGCATGGCTCCTCCCTGTCCCCTACTCAGGCAGGTCCTTAGTAAACAAAACACTAGGAAAAGACCAGAATTACTACCTCTCAACTCTCTTGGATAAGAGGAACCTTCCCTATGCTTGGATTGAGAATCTGTGCCCCAAAGGTGCTATTCTGACTAGATTCTAGGAAAGGAGTGGATACAGTAGACAAAATGCTAAAATTAAGATGGGAGCCACTGGTCTCCATCTGTAGCTACAACCTAAGATGGGTACAGGTGTGGTCAGTGTGGTAGGTGCAGAGGAATGGGTGTTCCTTGGTATAGTAGTCTCCTGTTCGCCTTCACTTCTTGGCCTTGCCCTAGCCAGCCACAGCCTCTGTAGCTTTGCAGATGGTCTCTTCATCCCCCAGGAACTGCATGGGCTTGATGGGCTTCAAGTTCTATCTAATTCACAGACAGGGGGGATACCATTTGGCAGGTTCAGCTCCCTGATGGCCTCTTCAGACAGACTATCCAGATGCTTGAAGATGCCCCGAAGGCTGTTGCCATGGCTGCGATTGGGACCCATTTCCCTTCCTTGATCTGGGGGACGATTTCTTCATTACAGAAGGGCAGAGCTCCGGCAATAGTGTCCTTCAGACTCTCACAGGAGGGCAGCTGATCCTCCATGAGGTCTGCATACCTGCGATTCTTGCTGATATTGCTGTAGAAAGGATGATCGGGCTCCATCAGAGGTGGTGGGACATCATAGGAGTGCCTCCAGATCTTTACCTGGACCTCACCATGCTCGACAGCAGTTTTTGCTTTATTGAGGCCAGTCAGACCCCCGTAATGTCGCTCATTGAGGCGCCAGGTCCTCACCACTGGCAGCCACATCTGGCCAGTGATATCCAACACTGTCCAGAGGTCTGAATTGCTCTTTTCTGCGCTGAGGTAAAACAGATGTCAGATTCATAGCTGGCATATCACAGTACCTGCCTGTCACACTCCCTCTTCATGGCCACTCAGGCTCAGGTCAGCATCCTACCAACCACTGAAGTGGTTCTCCAGGCTCCAGGTGCTGCTGCCGTGCTGGATCAGCACCAGCTTGTAGGCAGCTGTGGCAGCCAGCTAGCAGTGCAGTGCCCCAGCTCGGCAGCAGGTTGGCAATGTGATTCTGGAGCACCCTACCACACCCCCACACCCCTGGCTGTGCCTGCATGCTAGTGCTTCCTTTCTCTTCTTTTGTGGTACTAGGGATTGGACCCAGGGTCACTCTACCACTGAGCTACATCACCAACCCCTCTTGGTTTTTATTTTGTAATGGGGTCTCACCGAGTTGGGCTCACCAATTTAGGTTGAAGCATAAGAAATTGCTAAACATTTGACCATTTTCCAGGTAGGAAAACATTAGTTTCCTGTGGTTTTAACTATACAGTTGTACCATATACTCTTTTGGCGGATTCATTCAGAGATTAACAATCTCCTCTTTTCTGTTTAGGAAACAATGGAGGATATAGATAAGAATGCTGATGGTTTCATTGATCTAGAAGAATATATTGGTAAGTCTTGTTTCTAGTGGTTTTTTTTTTTAATGGAAGAAGCTCAGGCACTTTGGAAGATGTAATCACCCATAGAAACAATTTGCCCCATGGGTCAACTCTTACCAGATCATTAAGCCAGACCAGTGTGATGGATAGTGAGTCATGATAAAGTATCTGTAGCAGTACTATCCAATCAAAGTAAATACGAGCCACACATGTGTTTAATTTTTTCTAATAGCCACATTGAAAAGGAAAAAAGCAGATAAAGTTAATTTTAAGAATACATTTTAAGCCAGGTGTGGTGACGCATACCTTTAATCCCAATACTTGGGAGGCTGATACAGAAGGATCACAGGTTCGATGCCAGCCTAAGCAATTTGTGAGGCCCTCCACAACTTAGACACTGTTTCAAAATAAAGAATAAAATAGGGCTGGGGTTATAGCTTGGAGGTAAAATGCCCCTGGTTTCAATCCGCAGTACCGCAAACAAACAAACAAAAACAAAAAAAAATAACAAATGGCTGGAGGGGATGTGGAGAAAGGGGAACTCTTAGACAGAGTTGACAGGAATGTAAATTAGTACAGCCACTATGGAAAACAGTATGAAGATCCTAAAAAATTAACTAAAGATACATATGATCCAGCTGGCACACGCCTGTAATTCCAGTACTTGGGAGACCAAGACAGGAGGATTGCAGGTTTGAGATCAGCCTCAGCAACTTAGTGAGAACTTGTTTCAAAATTTGAAAAGGGCTAGGGGTGTAGCTCAGAGATAGAACACCCTTGGATTCAATCCCCAGTCCTCCCACCCCCAAAGATACGTACACGATCCAACTATCCCACTCCTGGGTATATATCCAAAGGAAATGAAATCAGTATATCAAAGAGACACCTGCATCCCCCTATTTATTGAAGCACTATTCACAACAGCCAGGATAGGGAATCAACTGACATGTACACTGATGGATGAATGGATAAAGAAAATGTGTTTATATATACACAATGGGATGCTATTCATCCATAAAAATAATGAAATTCTGTCATTTGTAGCAACATAGGTAGAACTGGAGGACACTTATGTTAGGTGAAATAAACCAGGCACAGATACTGTGTATTCTCATTTATAGGAGGAAACTTAAAAAGTTGATCTTATAAAAAAAGAGAGAATAGTGTTCACCAAAGGCTAGAAAGGTTGGTGGGGGTGAAGGGAGGCTGTCTTTTTGATAATAGCTATTCTAACTGGGATAAGAGGACACATTTCCCTGATGATTAGTGATGTTGAGCATTGTTTTCATACACTGTTGGCCATTTGTATGTCTTCTAAGAAATGTTTATTCAGAGCATATTTTAATTAGATTATTTGGTTGTTTTTGTTTTCTGTTGAGTCATTTGAGTTCCTTATATGTTCTAGATATGAATCTCTTGTCAGATGAATAGTTGTCTCTTCATTCTCTTATTTCCTTTGCTGTGCAGAAGCTTAGTTTGCTATAATCCTATGTGTCTGCTTTTACTTTTATTGTCTGTGCTTTTTGGGGTCTTACCCAAAATATCATTGCCAATACCAGTGTCTTGAAGTGTTTACCCTATGTTTATCTCTAGTAGTTTTATAGTTTCAGGCATTACATTTAGGCCTTTGATCCATTTTGAGTTGATTGTTGTATACAGTGAGAGATAGGGGTCAAGTTTCAGTCTTGTGCATATAGATGTCCAGTTTCCCCAGCCCCATTTATTGAAGAGTCTGTCCTTTCTCTGGTGTATGTTTTTGGCACCTTTATCAGAAAACATTTGGCTGTAGATGTGTTCATTGATGTTTTACATTCTTATTTTTTCTCATATTAATTTATTTTAGTAAACTTCTGGTTTTGTGTTTCAGATAAGTCAGTCTGGTTTTTATTTGTTTTGTTTTGGTCAGTCTGTTTTTAGACTTTGTGTGTGTGTGTGTGTGTGTGTATGTGTGTGTGTGTGTGTGTGTGTGTGTTTTACTGGGAATTGAACCCAGGGGCATTCTACCTCTGAGCTACACCCCAGCCCTATTTTATTTTTATTTTGAAACAGGGTCTCACTAGGTTGATGAGAATCTCACTACTTGCTGAGGCTGTGTTCGAACCTACAATCCTCCTGTCTCAGTCTCCCAAGTACTGGGATTATAGGAGTGGGCCACCATGCCTGGCTCCCCCCCTTATCTTTTTTTCCTTTGGCTCTGGGGATTGAACCCAGGAGCATTCTACCCCTGAGCTGCACCCCCAACCCTATTTTATTTTTTATTTTGAAACAGGGTCTCACTAAGTTGCAGAGGACCTCATTAAGTTGCTGAGCCTGGCCATAAACTTGAGATCCTCCTGTCTCAGCCTCCTAAGTACTGGATTACAGGCATGAGCCTCCACCCCAGCTAGACCACTGATCTTTACCTGAAATACTTATTTATCTTAAGGATGAGAGGGAGACTTAAGGCCTACACCTGTTACCTGTCCTTAAGCTGCATTGAACAAAGTCACTCTTTTACTTAGATATTGTCCAGTCAGACCTGCTAGAGCAAGAGGAATGAACAGTGGAATGCATGGTTTTTCCCCAAATTTTTTGTTTTTAGTGGCATTCATCAGCACAGTGGATAGATGTTTTCATGTGTTTTCTGAGCCCAAGTTAACATTTGTAGCATTTTTTACTTTTAAATGTTTTATCTTTTCATTCTTGGCTTTTGCCATTGTTAAAGCTGAAGAACTCCCTTGTACCTGTGAAGTAGAGGAATTAAGGTTTGTCACTGTTCTGCACCATCACTTGTTGCCAAGCATTGAAGCCAAATAAGGAGATGCTTCTGTGTTCTTCCACTTCATATAGATTTAAGGGCAGAGGAATTACATTGTAAAACTCTCAAAACTGTCAGGTGTGTATGTGTTGATATCTTTGCAAGTCAGTAGCTAATGTAAACACTTGTACTTCTGAGATGTTTGGATTCTCCCCAACATAGTCTTCCAGTTTCTAGAGATGTGCCAGTTTCTGCCCTGTTGAGGAGAGAAATCATAAAATTCTTGCCAGGCATGGTGGCACATACCTATAATCCCAGTACTTGGGAGGCTGAAATAGAAGGATCACAGGTCAAGGATGGCCTCAGCAATGTAATGAGACTCTCAACAACCTATTGAGACCCTGTTTCAAAACAAAAAATAAAATAGGGCTTGGGGAATGGCTTGGAGGTCGAATGCCCCTGGATTCAATCCCCAGAGCCACAAAAAAGAAAGAAAGATCTTTGCCTCTTACATATAGCATTAATAAGAAACTCCGGAGTTATGCCATTTAATTCCTTTTATTTTTAAATTTATTACAGAGCATTTTAAACAGACACAAAATGAAACAATATTAATAATTTCTTAATATTACCCAATAGAGTAGGGTGTGTGTGTGTGTGTGTGTGTGTGTGTGTGTGTGGTACATGGTGCTAGGGATTGAACCCAGGGGCATTCTATCTCCGAGTTACACCCCCAGCCCTATTTTTTATTCTTTATTTTGAAGCAGGGTCTCACTAAGTTGCGGAGGGCCTCACTAAGTAGCTGAGGCTGGCCACGAACCTGCGATCCTCTGGTCTCAGCCTCCCAAGTACTGGGATTACAAGCGTGTGCCCCCATGCCCGGCTTATATATATATATATATATATATATATATTTTTTTTTTTTTTTTTTTTTTTT
>PVJS01027128.1:0-26474 GCA_004027185.1 Glis glis | reverse complement strand
AAAAAAAAAAAAAAAAAAAAAAAAAAAAAAAAAAAAAAATTGCCCTGATCTTGAGTTGCTGTTGTATCTTCAGAACTCTGGCTTTCTTGTCAAAGTCGAAATAAACAATCCACCCCAAACCCTGCCTGGAAAAGAAGGGGCTCCGGGTCTTGGAGACAGATTGGATTTGGAAGACTGGCAGGGGCACTATTTGACCTTTATTTGTTTAAATTATTTAACGTATGTCTGCTGCCAGGGGCTTGCGGGTAAGCAGTCCAAGTTAAGAAAATATGTAATTAAGTGAAACCACCCATTGCCAGCCTGTGAGCCAGCCACCAGCACTATCGGGCGAGCCTTATCTCCAGACGTCTCCCCATCAGCACTCTTTGGAGTTTTAGACCACAGCCTGGTGAAATGGCTGGTCTTTGTGGTTTTCTTCATTTTTTTTTTTTTTGTGGTACCAGGGATTGAACCCAGGGGCGTTCTACCTCCGCGCTACACCCCCGGCCCTAGTTTTTACACTTTATTTTGAAACCAGGTCTCACGAAGTTGCGGAGGGCCTCGCTAAGTAGAGAGAGAGAGAGAGAGAGACAGGAAGAAAGAGAGAGAGCTGAGGCTGGCTGCGAACCCGGATCCTCTGGTCTCCTGTGGTTTTCTTCTGATGGAGGAGATGTAGCCCTGGTGAGCTCAGGACCAAGGAACTAAGAGGAGAACTTAGACCTCAGTCGTTCTGAAATCTACAGTATAGACTAATAGGTGAAGAGCTGGCTGGTATTGGTGGATAACCAATAGCTGAAACAGATAGTCAAGAAACAAGAGCAGTGTTTCGTGGCCCCAGAGAAAGAAAACTGGGAATTCCATTCACAGAAGGCTCCAAGATTTGGTAAGGAAGGTGTCATCTTAGCGAGCCTTTGGTCAGAGGTCTTCAACCCTTTCCTAGTCATGCAAAATTGTGCTTAAAGATAATCTTCTAGCCGGCCATGTTGGTATATGCCTGTAATCCCAGTTCTTGTGAGGCTGAGACAGGAGGACAACAGGTTTAAGACCAGCTTCAGCAACTTAGCAAGACCCTCAGCAACTGAGTGAGGCCTTCAGCAACTTAGTGAGACTCTGTTTCAAGTAAAATAAAATAAAATAAAATAATAAAATAAAATGAAATAGGGCTGAGGGTGTAGCTCAGAGGTAGAATGCCTCGGGGTTCAATCTCCAGTACCACAATTAAAAAAAAAGGATGGGGGTTAGTTGCTCTAAGACAGGGATAAGAACTTGACCCAGAGACCTTAGGTCTCTCTTCTCTTGCTCTGGAGTGATGATGATTAGTACCAACCATCAAAGCATGCCCAGCTCTCTGGTGTTCTCACAAGAATACAGTTTGGGAACCACTTCATAGTGGAGAGTATACTGGAAAATGAAGACAGTGCTTTGATTCGTTTTCTCATCTATCAAATTGTAGTAATAAAATTCCCATCTCCAAAAGCACATTTCATAAGCACATCTCAGATGAGATCATCCACAGGAAGGGCTGAGCAGCACCGGGTACACAGGAGGCACTTGAAAAACGACTGCTAAAATAGTCACCTATTATATCAGTTATTAGTATGGTGACCATGACAAATTTGGGGACTTTAGCACATTTACTTAACCTCTTGGAAAGAGCCTCAATTACTATCTGTAGCTAATACCCCCCTTGTTGTTAGGAAATTATAAACAATGTCGGTTTATTTATTTATTTATTATTTTTGTGTGTGTGGTACCAGGGATTGAACCCAGGGTTATTCTACCTCCAAGCTACACCCCCAGCCCTATTTTTTATTCTTTATTTTTGAAACAGGGTCTCATTAAGTTGCAGAGGGCGTTGCCAAGTAGCTGAGGCTGGCCACGAACTGGGATCCTCCAGTCTCAGCCTCCCAAGAACTGGGATTACAAGCGTGTTCTACCATGCCCGGCACAATGTCAGTTTTTAAAATCACATGTAGTATCTACCAGTTTTTCCTCTTTGCCATCGGCACTAAGAAATTGGGCCAAAGTTAATATTTCTAAAACAGAGTAGGGGACAACTCTCAGAGGGCATTTTGAAATTTCAGGCTTAGGAAAAGTTATTTGCCCAATGACACTGTAAAAAACAGCTCTAAATCTCAACACTGGACTCTCAATGGGTGTCTCTTTCTCTGTAACAATATAGGTTGGCCGTGCTCAATGGTCTCCCTTCTATGTGAGCCTTCCTTCCTTCCTTCCTTCTTTCCTTCCTTCCTTCCTCCCTCCCTTCCTTCCTTCCTCCCTTCCTTCCTTCCTTCCTTCCTTCCTTCCTTCCTCCCTCCCTCCCTCCCTCCCTTTGAGACAGGATCTCACTCTATTGCCCATCCTGGCCTCAGACTCCTGGACTCAAGAGATCCTCCTGCCTCAGCCTCCCGAGTATCTGGTATCACAGGGTGCACCGCCACGCCCGGCTCTTCTGTGCTTCTTAGGCTGCCCAGGTCAGGCTGCTCTGGCTTCCTGGCTCCCAGTCCTAGTGTCGAGCAGAGGTGGAAGAAGGGAGGACCGCTCAAGAACTGGGTTTCAGGGCCACGTGAGCCAGGACCTCCACCTCTCTGTTCCTTCTTTATCTTAGCAAAGATGGCTGACTTTTGCACAAGCACCATGTTCAGTGGGGGTTGGCAGAGGGGCTGTGCCCAGTTTTGTCAGCCAGAGACATCAGCTGAGGAGGCTCCATTTCAATCCATGTCTCTGTGATCCCTGTGGCTGCGGGAGGAGATATAGCAAGAATCACACACCCGCATTTATAACTACTTCCTGGAAGTGGCTGACATGACTTCCACCTACTTCTCATAGGCCGAGGAAGTCATATGTCCAAGCCCAAGGGTAAAGAGGACAGGGAGTACAGTCCCCTCCTGTGCCTGAGAGGGAGAGAGGTAGACGTACTTTGATAAGTGTCACTAATCATCATCATCAGAGATAATGAGATGAGTAGGGTCAGCAGTCTGGAAATCTACGTTAATGGCGACGATGATGGTGACAAGTAACGGTGACCAATTATTGAGCATGGACTCTGCCGGACCATGGCAGCGCCAGTGTCATCTCATTGACCCTCACGTCTGGATGAGGTAGGCCTCTCTCCGTGCCCCCTTTTCAAAGGTGCCAGCTGAGGCTGGGAGAGGTGAGGTCATTGGCACGGTGACTTCAGAGCCACCACGAGCGTCTTGCAGGGTCACTCAGGCAGAGGGAGGGGGCAGGTTAATAAAGGAGCAGTCACGTCAGAATGCAGGAGCGCCCTGGGGAAGGAGAGGGCCTTGATAAAGAAAACCAGCTCTTGAAAATATGCAGCCTGCTGGAGAGGGAGGCGGGGAAGAGACACCCAAACACACCCTCCTCTGGCACCTGTGGGTGCCTCCCGTGAGCCAGATCCAACCAACATGCAGAAAGCAACAGACTCCCTGGTTGCTGCAGTCACACGTTACAGATTCCCAGGGCCCAGGACTGGAGAGGTGGAGACTGGATCTACAGGGGTAGACGGGGTATATTCAGAAGAGTTCTAAATCTGAATACTAGAGCCTGAGTAATTTACTTATTTGTTTGTTTCTTTATTTTTATGGTGCTGGGGATTGAACCCAAGGGGCATTCAACCTCTGTGTTACAACCCCAGCCCCATTTTATTTTACTTTTTATTTGGAACCAGGGTCTCGATAGGTTGCCGAGATCCTGGCTAAATTGCCGAGGCTGGCTTCGAACCTGGGATCCTCCTGTCTCAAGTACTGGGATTACAGGCGTGTGCCACCACACCCGGCTGAGCCCGAATTTTCAATCCTTCTGCTGGAAGAAAATGGCGGTGCCAGCAGCACACAGAGACATGCTTAGGAAAATCAGAGCTCGGGGTAGCCAGCAGAGATGGTCTCTCATTTTCAACCAGGCAGGAAGTCAGGGTGCCCTGTTTTGAAATGGTATATAGGTCCTGTATTTGCACCCATGGTATGAGTACTTCTGTATTCTTTTTAGGCAAGCTTATCTTTACAAAGCTATTATTCATGAAACCATACCTGTAAACCACTTCCCCTCCCCCTAAAAAATAAAAAGTTGAATAGCAATCCGTTTTTTTTTAAAGAATTCTGCTCCGCATTTGAATGATAGGTAACGGGAAGTCTGACAAGCTGCGCGTTGGAGGTCTCTTCCCAGAGACACCACTGTGAGTAGACAATGAAAACACATTTGCTTTTCTCCAACAAGCCGGAAGAGCTTATTTCCCCCGTGCCGTGGAAAGTCCTACGAAGTGGGCCAGAAAGCTCGACTGTGATTTATCTGAGAACAACCGTTAAACAGCTCAGAAATTAAACTTACTAAAATGGAGGGGAAGGAAGGCTCAAGCCGACGTGGAGGACAAATATCAAATGTTCTGCTTTTGTGGCAAGGGGCGGGGAGGAAGGTATGCCTTCTATTGATTCCATTCTTTCATTTTGATGAGGATTTATTGTTGTGCTTTTACTTGCCCGGGAGATAGACAGTGTAGAGAAAGCCTGGTACTTTCACGTCCAGGACGGATTGCACAGGATGGAGCGTGTCCCATGGAGGGGATGGCCTGTGTTGGATCGGGAAGCAACGTGATCAGCAGTCTACCTCAAAGGCATCCTGTGCTCCGGATTCTTTGTTTGTTTGTTTTTTTTTTGGTGGTGGTACTGGGGATGGAACCCAGGGGCATTCTACCTCCAAGCTACACCCCAGCCCTATTTTTTATTCTTTATTTTGAAACATGGTCTCGTTAAGTTGTGGAGGGCCTCACTAAGTAGCTGAGGCCACAAACCCAGATTCTCCAGTCTCAGCCTCCCAAGTACTGGGATGACAAGGGTGCGCCACCACGCCCGGCAACTGAGAGGAGCACTTTAATTGGCTCCTTTCATTTAGTCCCCACAGCAAGCTCAGAGGCAGGTGCTCTTCCTGTTCCTACTTTACAGATTGGGGAAACTGAGGCAAAGGGAGCTTATGGAACTCATCTGAGATCCCGTAACTGGTGAAAGGTAAAACTGGGATTCATATCCCAAGATTTTCTGACTTTGTAAACAATGCTTGCAGTTACCGTGCTATATACCTTTTCATATAGTGGGCCCTCACTCAACTTCAGGGCAACTTCCAAAAAAATTCAGTTTTGTTTAGCATCTACTATGCTCCAGGAAGAGTTTAGGGAATTAGTACATATATTATCTCAAATCCTATTAGCGAGTCTGTAAGAAGACTATGGCTTATTATTCTCATGCTTACACTGGGGAGGTCAGCGCTCAGCGAGGTTCTGCGCCATGCCCTTAGTCAAATTGTTAGTTAGCTGCAGAGCCACGTTTCAGAGTCCTATCTCCATGGCTCTCAAAGCTAGGTTACATCTGTGACAAGGTGCTAGCCCTCTAAGCTACGTAGGTTAGTTAGTCTTTCATTACTGTGACCAACATACCTGACAAGCACAACTTAGAGGAGGAAAGGTTTATTTGGCTCACAATTTCAGGGGTTCAGTCAATGGTTGGCTCGCTCTAAGGCAGAATCATCATGGTGGCCAGGCACCACAGAGGAAAGCTGCTCAATTCAGCATCCTGGAAGCAGAGAGAGAGAGAGAGAGAGAGAGAGAGAGAGAGAGAGAGAGAGGAGGGATCAAGGACAGTGATAGTACAAGGCCATGCCCCCTGTGACCCACCTCCTCCAGCCACGCCCACCTCTGAATCCTGCTGGATTGGGGACCATGCATTTAACACATGAGCTTTGGGGGGACATTTCAGATTCAAAGCATAACACCATGGCTGAGTTGAGCAGTCAGCATTCTGCAGGAGATACCTGGAACAAGGGGCTGTTGTCCAAGCACCAGGGTCTGGTCCAGTGTGGAGAGATAAAGGGTGAGAGTATGAGCCAGCACACCGTGTGCACACATGCTGTGTTGCTCCGGGGCCTTCTAGATGTCTCTGTGCACAAGGGCAAAGATGAAAGGCACCCTTCTGGGCAGACATAACCCTGTGGTTACATCGCTGTCCTGCACACCATCACCCCCTCCCCCACAGAGCCACCGTCATCGGGATACGTGAGCCTGTAAAGATGCACAACAGGCAGGGAAGCCCTCAGCACGGGGCGCGGGGAGACTCATCCCGGGAACTCAGCACCATCCATCCTCATCATCTAGAAGAATGAAATCAATACCAGAAAACCCACATTTTTTCCTGCCACAAACTCTGACTGGGGCACATCTGTTTCTTTATGATGTTTTTACCATTATTTCCCTCACATTCAAATAGGGATGATCTGGGAGCTGTTAAACAGTTGTTTTTATAAACGGCACACCCTCGCCTTCCCAGGATCCTCCAGGAGCCCCCTCAATGCGAGGTAGAGGGAGGGAGGCATCTCCCCAGGAGAGAGGAAGCTCAGATGGTGAACAGGAGGAGGAGCCCTCATCGATCCCTGAATGGGCTACCCGGACATGGCTCCGGATTCTGAAGCCCAGACTGTCTTCTACCCCCTGAGCCCTGATCACAGCCCCTCTGTGGAATGTGAAATCCACGACCCTGCTGGCCCAGGAATGCACCCCAGCCCCCCAATCACATGCAGGTGCACGAAGCCAGAAGGTTGCGCTTTCTTCAGCCAGATCAGTACCCCGAACTAGGTGTAGATTGTCTGAAAACTGGTTTGTGGTAGAAACGACTAAGAGATTGAAAGGTGCTTTGGCTGAGGACTGAGACAGGGCAAGAGGAGACAGGGAGACCTGTTCTCAAGGCCAGATCGAAGGGGAGAGGAGAAAAGACCCATCTTTCAAGGTAAAAACAGACTGTCTCGTTCAAAGAGTTCAAAAAGCCATGCAATTATGGAAGAGGCTGCCTTGACAGGTAGCAAGTTCCCCATCACTGGAAATAATCAAAGAGTCTAAAACAAGAGGACTTGAAGAAGAAATGTGTGCCTTGGGTGACAGGTTACAAAGATCCCATCTCCTATCTCTTTGTCCCCTGAGATGTTGTGTTTATAACAGATCGGCATGCTGGTCAAGTGTCAATCTGTGGCTGCTTTGCCACAGCTAATCAAGGTGGCTCATATTTATAGATGCAAGCCAAGGAGTTTATTTGGAACTTAAGCCCGTGAAGTCTGACGCGAGACGGAGCTGCACCTCGGGGTCCGCTCTGAAGTGAGTGGTGCGTCGAAGGAAGGTTTAAGCCTCAGTTCCATCCTCGATCATTTGGGACACCCCTTATCCCATGGGGAGTTTCAGAGATTCAGGAGACCACTGAAGGTCAAGTGTTGAGTGCACAGTCAGTGCCAGACACACACATACACACACACACACACACAGGTGTGAGCGCCAGGACCAAGCTGGTGGGAACCCAATACGTGTGTGCTTGAATAGACTGCACTACATAACTCTCTTAGCTGTAAATACATTCTATGTCTCCCTTATTTATTAACTTAAAATATGTTAATTGCAGCAATGTTGTTATTGTCAATGAGATGAGAAAACTTTGCCGGGTCATTGCCTGTTTCTGAAATAAAGACCTGAATTCATTACTATTTGTATTCAGATTTTGGACTCTCCTATAACTAATCCATTTCCAGCTTTCTCTCTCTCTCTCTCTCTCTCGTCTTTCACACACACACACACACACACACACACACACACACACACACACTACTATTTAAAAAAATGTTCCTTCTGCTATGAGAATGAAGTGTTGGGGGGATTATTATCCTTCCTTCCTCCCCCCTTTTTCTTCTTTTTGCAAAGAAAACACCTTTTCAGGCTTGGCATGACATTAATAAAAATAAAAAAGGGGAAGGTTTGGAGGGAACAGGTAAATAAGGCGATTCATACATCATCTGCGAGAGACACAGAAGGGAGGCAGAGAAAAATCACCTCCCCACGCCGCACGCAGGGATCCTCCTGAGTCAGCGTCCTCCACGCTCCGGTCCCCCGGCCGCGCCGCTGTGGGGTCTGTCGTATCCGCTCCGTGGCCCCGGCCAGCTTGGAGACCGCTCATAATGAGCTGTGCTTCTCTTCTGCAGTGACTGATAATAGAGGTATCTCCCCGTGTGTAGCAACTTAAAATGTAAAGCATCCCTCCCTGCCCCAACCACACACGTTCACTCATGCGCACACCGGGACAGCGGTGGTGTTGGGGAGTGGGCCAGTGTGCGGGAATGACCAGCTACCCAACGTGCGGGCCCGGTGTCGACCTGGTGTCCGAAGTTAATGATAATGCCAAGCTGGCATCAGGGAACCGGCAAGTGCGGTGCCGTGCATGTCACGCACCATGGCTCTGTCTCCTGCTAGGCCACATGTCTCGTGGGCAGGACAGCAAATAGGATCCAGGGTGTCTGCACCTTGTCCCTTTGATTGGCAGCTACCTTAAGGGTGAGCGCAGATGTGACAGAACCACTCTCTCTGGAACGCTGTAAGTTGGTCTGCAGGTGGCTGTGACAGTCAGTCATCTTTAGAGAGAGGCCCCACCTCCAGAGACCAGTTGAAAAACCTCATTAAAATCCTGCAATTATACAGCTGCCCGCTTGGAGGACTCCCCGGAATCTAACAGCCTGGTTTTCCAAACATGGGCACTGAAACTCCGAGAGGAGGCAAAGTCATTTCTAGTAAGAATAATTCATATTCACGAAGGTCTTTGCTATAGACCAAGGTGCTTCTACGTACTTTGCATTTAACTGAGAGCAACACAGCTATTGTACCCATTCTACAGGTGAAGAACTGAGGCACATTAACCCATTTTGTCCTCTCATTCCAGATGTGGAACCTCTATACAAACTTAAATTTTAGTATATAACATGTAACTATATGATATATACTATAGTTATGTAACATGGGTCATACAAATGTAATGATACTGTAGCATGATAGTATTGATGAATATAATAATATATGAGCTCTAGATTACAATTTCCAACCTAATTTCATGCAGCTGTTTCAATTTCACAGAAATATTTGCAGAATTGAAACCTTGGGGTTTTGTGGGGGTTTCGTGGGCTAGGGTCTAATAGCATTGCTAAAATCACAGAGCTGGGGAGGGCAGGGTGGCCTCAGAAGCCCGATTCCAGAACCTTCCCTTGCAACCGCTCTGCTATGGACAAATCAATTCAGGGACCAGGTCCCTGGTTTCCCCCCAGAGCACCCACCCATTCCCCTGAGGGACAGGGCTCTCGCCCCAGCTGTTCTGATGCCCAGGCCTACCTTGTCCCTCTTCCGATGTTGGATGCGACCTCTGCCAGGTGACTCTCCACCCAGGAGACACTGATAAGAAGAGACGCCTCAGAACCTAAGAAACAAAATAGGTTCGGTGCTTTTGTGGGAGCGAGTGGCGTGATCTCAAAGCCAGGGCCTAAAACAGCACAGGTCCCCAGAGAAAGCAGGGGCTAAGCATCCGCTGGCCAGGCCGGGCCCCACTGTGAATGGATTACATGCTCTGGCCAAGGCAGCGGAGGCCTGGGCCAATCCCCCCAGGTCTTTCCTGCCCCGTGCTGGCCCTGACCGGCCTTATCCAGCCAGGAGAGGGAGGACGGGTGGGAAGACAGGACAGGGCCTCACGGAGCTGCTCTCAGAGCTCAGCAGGGCCTTGCGGTCCATCCAGCCAGGGCCCGGCTGCCAAGGCTCTTGCCAGCCAAGCTGTGTAAACATTTGCACTCTCTTGGCAAAGACGGTGGCAGGAGAGAGAGACAAAGGCAGCTCCCCCAGGACTGAGCTGGGCCTGTGCTCTGCTTCACGATGCCCTCCAGCACTGCCCCCTCCTCCTCCCTCGCTGTCCCTGGAGCCTCGGGCCTGCTAGGCTTTCTTAGAGATCAGCTTGGTTTTGGGCTCCGTTTCCCCATTTGAAAGACATGTCCTATTTTTAATCTGCTTCTGTTTAGAACACCAGGGGTTACTTACCACCACGCCTCGCAGATGATTTCACCAACACGGCAAAAAAAAAAAAAGCCAAATAGCATAAGAGACACCGCCCACACGTGCTGGGGTAAAAACTTTGAAGGGTGCACATAAGGCTGTAACCATAGCTGGGTGCGGTGGTGCACGCTTGTAATCCCAGTATTTGGGAAGCTGCGACAGGAGGATCCCAGGTTCAAGGCCAACCTTAGCAACCCAGGGAGACCCTGCTTCAAAATAAATAAATAAATAAAAAGGGCTGGGGTGTAGCTCAGAGGTAGAACGCCCCTGGATTTGATCCCTAGTACCACCATCACACACACACACAAAGTTGTAAACACGAAGCTTAAGGTGGCAGCCATCAGGAATTGTACTACTTATTTGTTTGTAATTCATGTGAAATTCATATAACAAAACTATCCAGTTTGAGGTGATATTTATTCAGTGGCATTTGCTAATTTCATAATATCATGTAACCATCGCCTCTATCCAGTTTCAAAACATTCTCATCACCCCCAAAGACACCACAACCCCATGAGCAGCCAGGCGCTTCCCATTTCTTCCCCACACGCCAGCCCCTGGCCACTATTGATCTACTTTCTGTCTCTATGATTTGCCTGTACTAGATATTTCATATGAATTGAATCATGTAGTATGTGGCCTTTCATGTCTGGCTACTTTCATTTAGCACATTTTTGAGGTTCATTCGGGTTTTGATATTCTTGCAAGATTTTCCTTTATGTTATACATACACTTTAAGTGTGTTTAGCAGGCCCTTCCAATCCACGTGATCCACATCTGTGGATCCAACCGACTGCAGATATAGTTTTTTAAATTGCCTCTATACTGAATATGTCCAGCCTTCTTTCCATTAGTCTGTAAAACATAACAATCATTTATATATATATATATATAGCAATCATTTATATAACATTCACATTATATTTACAGGTATTATGAGCAATCTAGAGATAAAGTATGCAGGAAAATAATCCCAGTACTTGGGAGTCTGAGACAGGAGGACCGCAGGTTCGAAGCCAGCCTCAGCAACATAGTGAGACCCTCAGCAAGTTAGCAAGACCCTGTTTTTCAAAACAAAAAGGGCTGGGAGTAGAGTAATGCTCAGAGGTAGAATGCCACTGGGTTCAATCTCCAGCATAAATAAACACATAAATAAATAAATAAATAAATAAGTAAATAAATAAATAAATAAATAAATGCAGGAGGATGTTATGTGCAGAAACTATTCCATTTTATGTAGGGGATTTGGGTGTCTGCTGGGGATCCCAGCGCCAACCCCCCACAGATACCAAAGGACCGCTGTATGATGGGAAAGCGGGGGGGGGGGGGATTGCTTGGTTGAGCTCTGCCTGGAGAGGGTGCCGTCAGAGGGGGCAATCAGGCGTGCTCAGTAAAGAGCAGATCATAGAACGGATGGGAAGCAGAGGCGCAGTGCAGCACCCTGGGGACAGGGACTGCAGAGAGATGGGACACACGCTGGGCTCCAGGGAGCAAGAGGGCGGGGGTGACCAGAAGGAGACAGACACGTGGAAGAGGCTGCTCACTGGAGGCCCTGCAGGGAGGGCGGGCATGAGGGAAGTCACAGCCCAGATTTCCCTCTCCTCCTCTCCTCCTGCCAGGACTCCCCACTGCCAAGCCAGCAGCAAGCCACAGGGCTTGAGAGCTGCAGAGAGAGCCCGGATGTGGCGGCCTCTGCGGCCTCTGCACATGGACGCAGGGATCTGGAGGAGCCACCGCTCGCTAGCACTGAATTACTCTCCCTCCCTCCCTCCCTGGGCTGCTTCTCTGCTGTGCCCTGTGACAGAGACCCCGTTCCCAGCCCCGTTCAGCCCTCGTCTCTCCTGCCCTGGACCAAGTCATCACCCTCTCGTGCCTGACATCCAAACAGCCCCTTTCCCCACTAAAAAATGAGATTTTTATGAAACTCCTATTTCATGTCTTTAGCTAGCAATAATTAGGTGCTTTAGGTATGCTCATCATGGAAACCCACAAAAGCGCTGGAGAAGAAAATTTTTACGAAATAAGCAAATAAAGTGAGATGTTTAGCAACACCTGGTACAACGACGTATACGCTTTTCGGTTGGCTTAGACATATTCCAAGTACATTGTTGATGTACTTTTCAGTTAATGAAATATGCAGTTTATTTGTAAATGAGACTCTAGTGGTACTTATAAGCAGCATGGATAAATAGGTGGTAGATAAATGGATGATATATAGAAAATTTTATAGACTTTATGAGAACAATTTTAGCTTCATAGAAAGCTTGAAGTCTGCGTACAAGAGTTCCCAGCTGCCCCTCAAAGTCTAACTTTGGCCCTTTGTTCTCAAATCTCCAGTTATATTCGATCACACTAAAAATAAAATCCAGGTTTCTTGCCATAATCTCCTCTACTGTTCTTTTTGGCCCCTTGGCAAAAATTCACTGGCTCCTTGGAGTGCCCCACCAGACAAGGCCCCATAGCTAGCTCAGCCCCATACACCTGCGCCCGCAGGAGGCTGAGCAGGACCTTGGTCCCTGGGCCACTTTTCTTGGTCCTATGCTACCCTATCTTACTTATCCCACTCTAGGCTCTTGCTGGCTTCAGGCCTCGCCCACATTTCCTCTGCTACACCATGATTCCAGTGCCCCATGTGGAAGACCCTCGCCCCTGTGGATACTGGGCTGGGGTCTCCAACTGCCCCTCTGCTTGTCAAGGGCACTATGAGAGATCGATTATGTGCAGAGACCTTGAGGTTGAGGGCTTTAGGTCTGAACCCCGAATCCTTTCCCAAGGAAATGAAAACCTTTGGGCCAAGGCACACCAGGGCCTTGACTTTGCTAAAATTCTGCTTCCTTAGCACTGAATGGAGCGAAAGAAGGTTAACGTGTCAGAATCGCATCCTGAAAATAAAAGGCCAAGATGTAGGGCCGTTGTCGGTGACAGTCATGTCCGATACTATCTCTTTTGACTGTTTACCAGTAGTCTGACTCCAGGAAATCTTTCTTATTGCACTGTGCACTTTGGGGGAATGAATTATCCTGGTGAGTAGCAGACACATCCTTCTCTGCAGCGTAGGAAAAATGATGCCCTTTCTCTTGCCTCTTCTTCCCTCCTCTTCCTCCTCCTTCTCTCCTTTCCCCCTGGCTGCTGTGGCTCCTGCTCTTAACTCCTCTCTTTCCTTCTCCTCCGGCTCCACTAGCAGGGGTTGTCTTTTGTGTTGGGTGTGCAGCTTTGGTCTGCCACAGCTGGGGTTCTCCTCCACTTGCATCTGAATACTTTGCTCCTTTTGTTATGAATATACCTTTATTTTAGTTCCCTGTCTCCTTGGCCTTGAATCCTCAAGGTCTGGCAGCCCTCCTTAATGCTAAGCTGCAGAAACTCCAGGCGCAGACCCCAGCAGTCTCTTTTTACTGATCTTGCTGAACACCTTGACCGCACTTCACTGCCCTGGAGGACAGCAGCTGCGCCCAGACATGGTGCACCTCCAAGGCTGGCTGTGCCCTTGGCCTCAGGTCCCCGCACACTGTCCCCGCACCCTGGGTGTGGCTGTTTGTTCCAGTGCTATGGCTTGGACAGGAAGCCAGAGCTTCCGGACAAACTGGTGATCAGAAGTCTCTTCCCCTAGGAACAACAGGTCCCTGTTTCTGTGGCCTTTTTATAAATTTTAATCTTCCTCCTTTGACAAACTTCCCCCCTCTCCCGTGACCGAGGGACAAGGACAAAGCAGTCTAGAAAACATATGAAACCCTCCAAGTTGTCATCCCACAGTAGAAAAGCCTTGGGGCCTGCGTGTTCCCTCACTGCGGGGGCGACTCGGCCACGGGGAAAGAAATACATCATCCCAATCCGCAGATTGCCTTTCAAAGTGTGAGGATTGGGGGTTGTTTTTCAGAAAAGAAAAAAAAATATCAATGCTATAAGACAGAAATTTTGGTCAGCATGATTCCACTCATCTCTTCATCCTCCATCCATCCGTTTTTCTCCTTCTGGGCGTTTTTTAGTGTAGAAATGAGTTGGTCAAATCACATCCCTTTCAGATAAGATGTGTGTCTCACCCTGCTACTCCTCAGCCATCTTTGGGGTCTTGATTTTTCCAGGGTGTAAAAGATGCTATATATGATCACAAATGGTCGTCCTCCAAGAAGACAAATAAATACAGAAGCCCCAGGACAGGTTTAGACACTCCCCCACCCTGGGAAACAGCTCAGTAATTCCACACTGTGAGTGTGTGTGTGTGTGTGTGTGTGTGTGTGTGTGTGTGTGTGTGTACATACACATAGTCATAGCCTTGTAGCCAGGGTGGGAGGGGTGATGGTAGAGAGAGGCATTGTCTCCTCCAAACTATGGCAAGAAAATACAGAGAACAGATTCCCCCAACCCTGTGTATGGCACGGCCCTGTCAGGGTACACTCTCGTGCTATATACATCCCTCATCCAAGCTCCATCCATCATGCATCCATCTATCTACCCATCCATCATTCGTCATCCATCCACTTCTCCATCATCCATCCATTCAACCATTCATCCGTCCATCCCTCATCCCTCCATCTACCTGTTCATCCACTCATCTGTCCATCCATCATCTATCCATCATGCATCCATCCACGTACCCATCCTTCCTTCCAATCACTCGACCAAGAATTACTGGGTGACTGTATCGTGCCAATCATTATACTCTGTGAGTTGCCTACAAGTCTCATTTCATCCTCAAAATTGCCCCATGAATTAAGACCCTCATTATTTCTTTATGGTAAGAGATCAAAGGCCCAGAGAAGGTAGTGACTGTCCAAGTCATGCAGCTGTAAAAGGCTGAGCTGGCATTCAGATCCTCATTGTCCAACTCCAAAGCCTGACTCCTTCTGCTGTATCATGCTTACTAGAAGGGAAAAAGAGGGAGGGGGTCAGGTGGAGGCTGCCAGCTCTGGGGATGAAAAGAGGAAGGGGAGAGGAAGATTTAGAATAGAGATGTTGGTTCTGTTCTGCTTCTTTCTGAAAATGTCTTGGTTTAAGTAGACCTAAATTCAGGCTACAGTGGGAGAGCCAAGTCAAGATGGACCCAACACAAGGTAAACAGTCACACCTGAATAGAGAACTCCAGGAAACATGCTCTGCTGGGTGGTATTGAAAAGAACACAAGAGGAAGATCTTTCATGCAGTGTACCAGTTAAGATGTTATAGATAGAAATTATAGATTTAATTATTTCATTTACTTATTAATTCTTGGCGTAATTTCATAAGTGGTTTATGGGATAGAGAAACAGAATAATGCTTAAGAACTAACCAACAAGGGAAAACAAGATAAAGATGGAATTGCACACTATAGAAAGAGGTCACGATTAGAGAGTGACCTTATAAAGGAAAAAGGCAGACCAAGCAATTCTATACAGTAGTTCTGATTGAGCCATACATTTGGCGCTGAGCTTCCCGGTGACCAGAGTGAAAAGGGAAGCAGAGTCAGTCATGTGATTTTCCTTGTCCTAGGAAGAGAAAAAAAAAGCAGTTCCTCTTCGGGCAAAGATAGAAAAGAATGCACAGTCTGGTGAACAGAGTTGAGAATCCAGCCATATGGTACCTATAGAACGGTCAAAAGAAGGCAGCATGGCCGCTGATTTCAATACAGTATGGAAATGTGTTTCAAAGGAAAGAGAAGGAATTTTAACCTGGGTATTACAGGAACTTATGTTTGCAGTCTTGGGGCTTTATTTACTTAAATTTTGCAGTAAACATTTTTATTATCAATTTTTTTTTACAAAAAAAAAGCTCTCGGAAAATGTAGGCTCTTTTTAATAAAATGTGTAACTCATCTACATCCCAGTAGCTTGCTGGTTGTGCTGATATATCAAGGGATTTAACGAGGAAGTTTAGCTGCTTAGCATAGTTTCTGGAACATTGTAGACACTCAATAAAAAACTGTTGAGGGAATGCGCAGAATATAAACGAGGTGGCTGTGGAGCATAAATAAACAAAGGCTGAACTTAATAGAATGGGGGGATTATTTTTCATGTGAACTCCTTCCGAAATCAGCTGGTTTCTAAGTGGGTGTATGGCCAGGAACCCAAGCAGCCCTCCGCGGCAGCTTTACGCCTTGAACTTGAACGCGCAGACGTTCCTACGGTGCTGATACTAGCAAACATTAGATCATTCACTAGTTTTCTCATATCATGGCTCGATTCCTTTGATAAAAGCAGGTAGCTTTTCCCATCAACATAACAGAGACATAAGAAGATGTGTGTAGATTAAGTGTGTATGGTTTGATGAATTCCCCCGCCTCCGCGTGGTACTGAGGATTGAACCCAGGCGCATTTTCCCTCTGACCCACACCCGCCCCCCAGCCCTATTTCAATTTTTATTTTGAAACAGGTTCTCGCTAAGTTGCTGAGGGCCTCACTAAGTTGCTGAGGCTGGTCTCGAACCTAGAATCCTCCTGTCCCAGCCTCCCAAGTACTGTGATTACAGGCGTGCAATACCATGTCTGACAGGTTTGATGAGTTTTGGATCATGGTTTGCCGCTCCTGGAAACACGTCAACAGGAATGTAGCACAGTTCCATCAACCCACAGCATTCCCTTGGGCCTCTTTACCACCAGCCCCATCCCTCTCCACGGGCACCCACTAATTGAGCCAACGAGATTTTAATCAGTTGCTCACATTCGTTCATCTAAAGTTTAAGCATTGGATGGAGGAGGAGGCATACAAGTTCTAAGGCTGCTCGTGAAGTCTATCCCCCTTATTTTATTTTTTAAATTTTTTAATTTAATTTTTTTGTGGTACTGGGGATTGAACCCAGGGGCATTCTACCTCCAGGCTACACCCCAAGCCCTATTTTTTATTCTTTATTTTGAAACAGGGTCTCACTAAGTTGCGGAGGGCCTCACTAAGTAGCTGAGGCTGGCCGCGAACCTGCAATCCTCCGGTCTCAGCCTCCCAAGTACTAGGATTACAAGCATGCGCCACCACGCCCAGCTCTCCCCCTTATTTTATGAATGCGTAAACTGAGGCTGGAACTCTTGTCCTGGGCTAGCTTGTGGTCAAGCTGATGGAAATGGCCAGGTCTCCCAGGTCACTACTGTTTCTTTGGTATGCAGGACCTCAACCATCTTGACTCTTAAAACTGATCCTGAGTTCATGAGAGGGGAGCCCACTGGGGGACAGGTGACATACATTTCATTGAAGTTAAGAATTGCAGCGGTGGTGGAAATTATTCCGAATTATCCTCAGAATTATTAAGAAAATGATGCCCTTAAATAAATGTTTGAAAGAAATGAGTTTTGTTGGGAATAATACCTCACAGCCGCTTCTCAGAACTCCAAAGAGAGAAACAAATTAAGAGACACCCTTCAAGCAGTTTGGGGAGGAAAAAAAAAAGACCCACAGAGTTCCTAATAAATATCATACCAATCCAATTATAACATTCAAATCAAGGAGAAAAAAAGACGGTATCAAATATAATGAAAGTTTCCTCTCTCGTCGAAAACACAACCTGCTTCTGGTTGTCCGTGCCGAAGGGGATTTCAAAGTCAGCATTTACAGGAGACAGGGAAAAACTGCATGTAAATCAAAGTACAATAATCAAATTTTTCTGGTGGAAATAAGTTCAGTTGTTTGATGTAATTTTGACATTCAGCATAATTGGAGCACGGACGCTGAAGTCAGGGGATCTGGTGTGTCTGGTGAGATTTGTAGAGCAAGAATTTACCAATTGGGAGGTTCTACCTGAGCCTCTGAAATCGATGTGGCTTTATGCATGTGGGGGTACCATAAAGGTCTCTTCTAGATTCGCTGCTGATAGAAAGGCAGAAAAGACCTATTGCTGGGTGTAGATAGACTAGTGCCCCCCCAGAATTCAGATCCACCCAGAATCACAGATGTGATCTTGTATGGAAATAGGATCTTTTCTGACCCTATCGTTAAAACGGAGTCATAGGGTGGCGTCTCTGTCTCAGGACTGGTGTCTTTATAGGAAGAGTAAAGGTCAGAGGCAGACAGAGAAGACAGCGATGGGGCCGATATTGGCTTGTTTGCAGACACAAGCCAAGGATCGTGGAGCGCTCTGGCCACCACTGGAAGCTGGGACGGATGCGTGGGATGGATTCTCAGAGCCTTTGGGGGGAGCACAGACCTGCTGACACCTCAGTTTGGGACTCCTGGCCTCCAGGATGTGAAGGAACGTTTTTCTGTTGTTGTGGGCTCCTAAGCAGCGCGCCTTTTATGGCAGCCCTAAGGGACGCAAATGCTGGTGTTGGACAGGATGCCTCCTGCTTAGAGAAAGCCAGTCCACAGTCAGGATGTGGGGACACCAGGAGCAGGGGAGGCCAGTGTCCCCAGCGGAGAAACCGAATGCACTGTTTAGAGCAACCAGCTGGGATTCTCCCAGGGGCTCGCTGTCTGGCGAGGGTCACATTTTGGCTCGTGGATGGCACGTGCTTGCTGTATCCTCACATGGTGGCAGGGACAAGGCAGCTCTCTAGGGACCCCTTTTATAAGGGCACTTGTCTACTTTATGATGGCTTCACCCTCATGACCTGATTGCTCTGCAAAGTCCCCACCTCTTCCTACCATCCCATTGGCGATTAGGTTTCAAGAGATCAATTCTAAGTGGACACAAACATTCCAACTATGGCAGGGAGCCACCTTGTAGGCCACCGGCCTGCCCAGTGACTTTGCAGTGTCTCTCCCCATAGCAGGTGGAGGTGTCTTTGAGCGTTCCTACAGTTCTGCTCACCCTCTTGCACAACCATACGTGGCGGCACTTCTGGGAGGTACCAATAGGGACAGGGACAGGGTAGACCTGGAGCGAGGAGACTTGAGGGCCCAGGGGACAACCTCTGACCCACCCTGTCGGAGCCAAGAGAGGCATCTCAGAGGGACTACTTTCCAAGGGTGGCCAGAACTGACCACAGTAAAAACAGCTTTACAATAAGCATCTATTTTCCCCGTGTTATTGTTTCTTTTAAGGAGGGGGATTCAGAGGCATGGAGAGGTCCATGAATCCTTGGCCCATTTCTAAAACTTTCTTTGTAAGGGAAAGAAATAGAGAATTTATGCCCCAGCATTTAGACCTTTTTCAAATACCGTCGCTGGCATCATGTTTGGGTGGAGGCACAAAATGACTTAAGAGAGTTGGGAGATGGAGGGAAGATATTTTTATTATTATGATTATTATTATTATTATTCAGAAGATTTTATTTGATCGTATAAATCGTTACACTCACTTAAGTTTCTGCCTCCACTGAGATCAAGAATTACATCCACCAATATTCTCAGGCCCACGGATACTCTTATAGAACCTTAAATTGTAACTCGCAAGAAAAAAACATAATAATCAGAGGGATTTATCATGATTGGAGGATCGGATTCTGAGATATCAAAACATACTTTGTGGTAGAGATGAATTTGCATAGTAAAACGGCACTGGGAGTCATGGGTAAGACCTGCTCCTCTTTCTACTGGTGTTTATTTTCACAACCCCATCATTTATTAAATAGGCTCACATTCGAAGCATCCCTAGACCCCGCCATCCGCATTCTGAAGCAAAGACCTCCCTTCTGTGAGCCCCCCTCCTTGGAAAACTTAATCCATATGGAATTCTCCATCCATATAGATGAAGGCAGCTATACAAGGTATGTTATATAATACCACAGCAAGAAACCGCTCTGTTAATAAAACTCAGAGAATTTCTAGTAGCAGCTGTGATAACAGAACCCAGGGAGTATCATGCAGGGAGAGTAATAAAGTACAGTAACGGAATTTTAGGTTGTGCCTTTGAAACTAACTCACTGTGTGCGACAGGGCCAAGCCTGCCAAATGTGCTAGTCAATGCCAGAAAACCCCACCCTACTCGGAAATTAGAGCTGCCTAGGAACCTCTCTCGAGTGCCATACTTGTTATGCTATTATATGGAAACTTCCCAAATGACCCTTTTCCCAAATGAAGCCCAACTCTACTCTGTAATTTACTATTCTTCTTTGCTCTGTTTCTCTTTTTTCCTCTTAAGATGTCACCATCTGACATGATACGTGTATTAGTTAGCTACTGCCATGTAACAAATACCCCAATGAATAGTAGCTTTAAAACAATAGCATTATCATATAATTTTTATGGATTAGGAACTTGGATATGGGTTAGCTAAATCCTTTATATCAGTATACTTCACAAGGCTGTAAGAAAGATGGTGGCCAAGACTGTTTATCTCATAGCTCAACTCAGGGAAGATCCAGTAGGGATCACTAGGAACCATTTTTAGGAGCTGCCTATCAAACCACTTATTTTAATGACTCATTGGGGTATCATCTCCATCCTACTAAAGTAGAAATTCCAGAAAGGCAGAAATTTTTTTCTGATTTAGTCCTCCCTATGTCCATAGTGCCCAGAACTGAGCTTGCCATGTGGTCAGCATGGAAATATTTGTTGAGTAAATGAACCACTGTAAAGACTGCTTCTGCTCCTTGGAGGAGTCTTCTGCGTGTCTTATTTCTTTTCTTCCTTTAGGGTAAGAAAACCTGGAAAATTTTGAATGTCAACAGACTGCTAGTATAAAAACTAAGGGGAAAATACTAGTTTTAACAGTCATAGCAGACAAAACAATGGCTCTCCAAAATGTCCATTCCCTAATCCCCAGAGTCTATGAATATGTTAACTTACAGGGCAAAAAGGGACAGTGACATAATAAGAATTATAAATTTGGCTGCTCACCCTAGTTCCTGCACAAGAGCTTCTAAAACTCTCAGAATTTCCAGGATGAGAGGAATAAGAGAAGTCTCACCTGCTGTTATCTTTTGTGTGTGTATGTGTTGTGTGTGTGTGTGTGTATGTGTGTGTGTGTGTGTGTGTGTGTGTGTGTGTGTGTGCGTGCGCATGTGTGTAGTTCTAGGGATTAGACCCAGGGGTGTTCCACCTCTGAGCTACACCCCCAGTCCTATTTAATTTTATTTTATTTTTGAAACAAGATCTCAATAAGTTACTGTGTGCTGGCCTTGAACCTGAGATCCTCCTGTCTCAGCTTCCCAAGTACTGGGATTAGAGGCATGTGCCACCACTCCCTTGCTGTTCATCCCTAGCTCCATTCATTCGCATCTGAGGACTGACGATGCTGGGCAGAGGAACCAGCCCTGTGATTAGATGGCTGCCATTTTCAACCCCACCCCTGATCTCCAGGGAGCGGAGTGCAGCTAAGCATTGAGCTCAGCCACCAATAGTCAAAGGTTTCATTGATCATTGCTTTTCTAGCGGAACCTCCATAACACCTCTAAACTACTGGGTTTGGGGAGCTTCTGCATTGGGGAGGACATGGAGGCTTCTGAAGGGGGTGCAGCCCATAGAGGGCAGGGGAGCCCCATGCCACTACTAATACCTTTCCCCATCCATCTCTGCAGCTTAGCTGTTTCTGAATTGTAGTCTTTCTCAAAAGCCATAAGTAGGGTAAATATTTCCCTGAATTTTGTGAACTTTTCCAGCCAGTTATCAAACCTGAGAAGAAACAAGTAGAAATCCCCAATTTCTAGCCAGTGG
Source organism: Glis glis (assembly GCA_004027185.1). NCBI lineage: Eukaryota > Metazoa > Chordata > Mammalia > Rodentia > Gliridae > Glis > Glis glis. The sequence continues at coordinate 5,120 of PVJS01027128.1, read as the reverse complement.
GTCAGAATAACCAACAGGGCCTGTGCTTGGGACTGGCACCTGAAGTCATGGTACAGTCTTGGACTGAACCCTTCACCTACGGGGTCCACACGGACTCCAGAGTTAGTGTCAGAATTATGCTAAACCGAGAGCCAGGCACACGCTTGTAATCCCAGTACTTGGGAGGTTGAGACCGGAGGATCCAGGTTCGCGGCTAGCCTCAGCTACTTAGTGAGGCCCTCCGCAATTTAGTGAGACCCTGTTTCAAAATAAATAATAAAAAATAGGGCTAGGGCTAGGAGTGTAGCTTGGAGGTAGAATGCCCGTGGGTTCAATCCCCAGTACCGCAAAAAAAAAAAAAGAATTATGCTAAACCGGATGTCACCCCATCAGTGCCTGCTGGGAAAGGAAGAATTGGTTGGAAAGGGAAAAACTCAACATGGGGTGTCAGAGATGGTATGTAGAGTAGCAAACTGTTTTTCCTTCCTAGGGACTTTGAGGCAGAAGGTTATCCTGTAATATTCCAAGTTGGCCCAATCTGGTCACTTGTGCCCTTAAAAGCAGAGAATGTTCTAGGTTATGATACAAGGGTTGGAAACTTAAGAAGGATGCATGTGCCATGGCTGGTGTTGAGTTTTAGAAGGCTATGCACAAGGATGGCCAGAAACCTTCTAGAAGCAGAGAGCCACCCATGCTGGCAGCTGGCCAGGCAGCAGGAGCCCCGGCCCTGTAACCACACACAGCTGAATTCTGCCAAGGAGCTGAATGAGCAAAACCAGTTCTCCCCCTGGTCCCTCCAGAAAGGGAGACAGCTCACTAACACCTCGGTTTTAGTTCAGCGAGGCTCACACTGGACTGTTGACCTCCAGGACTGTGATATAATAAATCCGTGTTGTTTGCAGCCACTAAATTTGTGGTTGTCTGTTATGGCGGCCATAGAAAACTAATACAATTGTGTTCCACAGCTCTGGGTTCCGGGCTAGGCTAAGCATGATAGAAGGCTTTGGAAATAGCAGTGCAGAGGTTTAGCATTTGCTGTCACCATGGAAATGACCCAAGAATCGTAAATCCTGGGTCTTTTGAAAGAGCTTGAGTTTCAGGGAAATCCTGATAGGACCAGGATTGCGGACCCTGGGAAAAGAACATTCCATTTTTATGAATACCTATCCACTAAGGATTAGAGGCTTAGGGTCAGATCTTTGCTCCTCTTAAGGTTTTGGGGGGAGGAAAGGTTCTTCCCTGGATCTTATTGTCTCAGGAAGTCCTGTTGCCCTCCTTCCAGGTCAACACAAACAGAGCATTGCCCTGACAAACACAGCCTAATGCGAACGAGTTGGCTGTTATTAGCCCCGCCCTTTCTATATCATTAAGGAATCTTTTGGGTTTTTTTTTGGTACTGGGGATTGAACCCAGGGGCATTCTACCTCCAACCTACATCTCCATCATCCCCTTTTATTATTTTTGTTGTTGTTTCGGAACAGGGTTTCCCTAGGTTGCTGAGAATCTTGCTAAGTTGCTGAGGCTGTTATCAAACCTGCATTCCTCCTGTCTCAGTCTCCCAAGTCCTGGGATTACAGGTGTGCACCACCATGCCTGGCAAAGGAGTCTTCTTATTGAAGTTAAAGAGCACAAATCAACAGACTTTCACAAAGGGAAAATAACCCTGTAGCCAGGGCCTATCTCAAGAAATACATCACGATCATACCCCACCCCTCCATTCATTGCTGCCCCCAGCATAATCTCTATCCTAACACCAAAAATTAGTTTGCCAGCTTCTGTATGCTATATGAATGGAAGCACACAGAATCTTCTCTTCTGTGTCTGGCCTCTCATTTGTCAGTATGTCTGTGAGATCCATTGTACGTAGCAATGGTTGGTTTACTCTTATTGCTGAGCTGAGATTGTGCAAAGAGGCCTCCAGGCCCTTCACCTTCCTGTCGCTGAAGAGCACTTTCCTCGCTTCTGCGTGGGATGCTGTGAATGGTGCTGCCGTGACGTTTCAGTACATGTCTTCCGGTGAACATGCTATCCTGTTGCAGAACATGCAATTATGTTGGGCTTATGCCTGGGGCAGGGGGATCCCTGGACCCAAAGCAGATTTTTTTTTTCTTCTGCTAGACATAGTGAATGCAGGACTGGGGCCAGAATGGTGTGACTAGAGTAGATTGTGCAAATGCAGAGGCAGATTTTGCCTTTATTTAACATTTTATTTATTTTTTTTTTTTTTTGCGGTACTGGGAATTGAACCCAGGGGCATTCTACCTCCAAACTACACCCCCAGCCCTATTTTTTATTCTTTATTTGGAAACAGGGTCTCACTAAGTTGCGGAGGGCCTCACTAAGTAGCTGAGGCTGGCCGCGAACCCGCAATCCTCCTGTCTCAGCCTCCCAAGTACTGGGATTACAAGCGTGCGCCACCACACCCGGCTATTTAACATTTTATTTTGCTCATCATGGATCATTTTGCATTAATTTTGATTCGAGGGACATTCATTATAATTGTGATTTTGGTGCTTTCTTAAATTTTGCTCAGACACCTTGGCTTACCCTGAAAACTCGCCCTCCCCACCTCACCTCCACCCCACTCCTGTCCTCTCTGAATCTGGATGGCGAGTGGCATGCTTCCATTTATAGATTCTCATCACCATCCTGTCTGACTCTTTTTTTTTTTTTATACTTTATTTTGAAACCGGGTCTCATGAAGTTGCGGAGGGCCTCACTAAGGAGAGAGAGAGAGAGAGAGAGAGAGAGAGAGAGAGAGAGAGACAGGGAGAGAGAGAGAGAGACAGGGAGAGAGAGAGCTGAGGCTGGCCGCGAACCCGGATCCTCCGGTCTCCGCCTCCCAAAGTACTGGGATTACAAGCGTGCGCCACCACGCCCGGCTTTGACTCTTAACATGATTTCTGCAAGGTGCACCTTGGGGTTTCCTTCGTTATCACAAGTTGGATTCTTCATCTGAGGATAATTGAGTCCAACATCCTCAGCCAACCACCACCCTGCCTGGCCCCTCTCCATCCTTGCCCTTGTCCCAGAACCCACCACTGGGGACACGCTCAGGAGTGAATCTAGACAGTTAGGAACATCCGAATCGTGTCCCCTTCACCCCCTTATCTCCATTTTGTTCTCATTACAAAACAAACAAATGTGTGTGTGTGTGTGTGTGTGTGTGTGTGTGAGAGAGAGAGAGAGAGAGAGAGAGAGAGACAGACAGACAGACGGACAGACAGACAGACACACTTGGGATTGAACTCAGAGACATTCTGCCTCTGAGCTACACCCCCAACCCTAAATTTTTTTTACTTATTATTTTGAAACATGGTCTCACCAAGTTGCTGAGGCTGGCTTCAAACCAGCGATCCCTCTGTCTCAGCCTCCCAAGTACTGGGATTACAGGAATGCACCACCACACCTGGCACATCTGTGTGTCTTGATGCAGGAAACTCAGAGTGAAACTGCTCTGTAATCCTTCTAGCCTCCCAGCAGTGAGGGTGTGTCTATACTCTCTCCACCATCCTCTGAGGTATCTGTGCATGGGAGTACAGAGATTAGTCGCATTCTTTTTAATAGCTGCAGTGAGTCGCATGGTCTGAGCATATAATAATTCATTTATCCCATTAAAACCAGGGACTCTTCAAGCTCGGCTGGTACTTTCAGACAGCGGATTCTCCTTGAGGGCCTCTCTGTGGGATGCTGGCCCAGCCTACACAGGTCTTGGGTTTTCTGGGGTACAGAAATCTTTGATGACTCCCAGCATCTGGGGCCGCCTCTTCATTCCTGCCTCTTCTGATTGGCCGGCTCGTCCATCACCACTAAGGGAGATTCCCAGCTGTGCCTGGGCCCATGATGCTGGGGAGTTACACAGCAGTTCAGGCGGATCGCCCCCGGCATCACCGCCGCGGAGGTACTGGGGCTCCTCAGAGGACCGTCCTCGGCCCTTTTTGCTTTTCCTTCAACATAACTGCATCTTCTTCCTCGACTTTTTTTTTTATCTGCTTAGGATTTGGAATATAATTGCTTCCTGGACACCGCTTTGGCACCATGCACAGGTGTAGAAGGTGGAAGCACCATTGCCCACATTTTCTTTTTTTTTTTTTTTTTGCAGTACTGGGGATTGAACCTAGGGCCATTCTACCTCCAAGTTACACCCCTAGCCCTATTTTTTATTCTTTATTTTGAAACAGGATCTCGCTAAGTTGCAGAGGGTCTCACTAAGTAGCTGAGGTTGGCCGTGAACCCGGATCCTCCTGTCTCAGCCTCCCAAGCACTGGGATTACAAGCGTGCACCACCACGCCCGGCTCCTACCAATGTTTTTCTATCTTCTGCCCTGAAGAAGAGTTGAACGCCAGGCTTCCCACTGCCCGCCCTCTGCCATGTGGCCTCTTCCCTCGGGATATCTTCCCACCTACCTCTTTTCTTTCCTTCCTTCCTTCCTTCCTTCCTTCCTTCCTTCCTTCCTTCCTTCCTTTCTTTCCTTCTTCCTTCCTTCTTCCTTCCTTCTTCCTTCCTTCCTTCCTTCCTTCCTTCCTTCCTTCTTTTATTTTCCTTTATTTTATTTTTGGGGACTAAGGATTGAACTTAGGGGCATTCTACCTCTGAGATATACCCCCAGCCCTATTTTATTTCTGAAATTGGAAACAGGGTCTAGCTAAGTTGCTCAGGCTGGATTCGAATCTGTGATTCTCCTGTCTTAGCCTCCCAAGCCAGACTCCACTTCTTTCTTTTCTTTTATTTATTTTATTTTGGTGGGACTGGGGATTGAACCTAGGGGCATTCTACCTCTGAGATATATCCTCAGCCCTATTTTATTTTTATTTGCAAATGAAATAAAAATTTAGCCGGGCGTGGTGGCGCACGCTTGTAATCCCAGTACTTTGGGAGGCGGAGACCGGAGGATCCGGGTTCGCGGCCAGCCTCAGCTCTCTCGCTCTCTCTCTCTCCCTGTCTCTCTCTCTCTCTCTCTCCTTAGCGAGGCCCTCCGCAACTTCATGAGACCCGGTTTCAAAATAAAGTATAAAAAATAGGGCCGGGGGCATAGCGCAGAGGTAGAATGCCCCTGCGTTCAATCCCCGGTATGCAAAAAAAAAAAAAAAAGAAATAAAAATTTAAAATATTTTAATTTTTATTTGGGGACTGAGGATTG
>PVJS01027127.1:13263-26576 GCA_004027185.1 Glis glis | reverse complement strand
TTGGCTTCTCTTGTTCTCTGGCCCTCAGACTTGAATTGAATTACACTATCAGCCTTTCTGGCCCCTCACCTTGAAGGCAGCAGATCCTGGGACTTCTTAGCTTCCATAGTTATGTAAGTATATGTGAGATTATGAGAATAATATAGTCCCATTACAAATGTGTGCAAACATGCATGCGTGCACACACACACACACACACACACACACACACACACACCCCTATTAATTCTGTTTCTCTGGAAAACCCTGACTGATACAAACACCAAAATGGTATAAAACAAAACAAGAAGACACCTGTCAATATCTAGGATGGTAAAGATATAAAGCAATGGAAACTCTCCTATATAGCTGCAATGAGTGTAAGCTGGTGCAACCTCTTTGGAAGGCTGGAAGTATCTACTATAATTGATACACATACTTGATGACTGAGCAATTTCATTTATAGCTATACACCTAACAGAAATGAGTACAGATATATATATATATATATATATATATATATATTTATGAAAGGTACAAAAATGTTCAATAATGTTCATAGAAGTTTTATTCACAATACTATCAAATCGGAAAACAATCCAAATGTCCTTTAATTGTAGAATGGAAAGATAAACGAAATGGAACATTATACATCAAAAATAAAAGAACTGCTAAATGCAACAATATGGTTAAATTTCACAGATTTAATGTTGAAATAAAAAGTCCTGGAATGAGGAAAACTGATTCTACTTATGGTTCAAAAATAGGCAAAAGTAATCTATGGTGACAGAAATCAGAATAGTGGTTACCTTTGAGGAAGGATATTCATTAACTTTGGAGGGGTACAAGGATATTTCTGGGATGCTATTAATTTGTATATACAGATCTTATTGTGGTTACATGGGTAATTCATTTGTAATTCTTCTTCAGTATATAATCTTACAATTCATACTTTATGTTATGATTCATCAGACAGATTTACCAAAAGAAAAAAACACTATAATGGCACTTTAACTTCAATAAAGTGGCTTGTAAGAGAAAAACAATTTCTTGCTGAAAATACAAATGGTGAAGGGACAGAGGGGAGTGACAGTTGTTTGAAAGTATTGGAAAGTAGACAAAGCAGCAGGTCTTGAGAAGCCAAGAGCCTAGAAAGAATTAAAGGGAGGCTTATATTCTCTATTGCTTTTGCCCTCAAGGCATTTTCTCCATTGGTAGAAAGACCAGGAAAACAGCTAAGGCTCATACATTCATTACCACATGTGATCAGAGACACACAAATTAGAATCAAGCCTCTCAAAGCAACCAGGATGTTAGAGGCGGAGATTCTCAGGGGGAAGGGGGGTGGTGGTTAGTCCAACATTCTGTACCAATTTTTCTTGAAGCATTCATCGATATCTAAGGTACTTAGGGTATGAAATTAGAAAACAGTCAGTGAGAAGCAGCTTTTAAAAAGGCTACAAAACTGAGCAAAGATTCTCTAATCTCACAGTGCTGGAGAAATAAAAATTGTGGTTAAGGGTTAGTGGAGGAGGAAGAGCCTTGATACACAAGGCTTGCAGCAAAACCTCTCAAATGCTCCACCTAGAGGTAAGCATAAACAGGAAATAGACCAAGCCTAACAAAGACTGAGACCAGCTAGGTTCACTAGATCACCATGATCTGACCCAACTCTAATAACCAATTAAAAGAAATTCTCTGTGAAGGGATACAATGTGATACAGAATATCCCCAATTCTCCACATATAATTTTCAACATTCAAAGATTCATAGGCACACCAGAAGATAAGACCAAATAACCAAGAAAGTGAGACAACATACAACAAAGGAGATATACCAGTAATCAAAATTATGAACTCGGATATGAGCTTTAATAATAACTATGATTAACTTATTTAAGAAAATAAGAGACAAGATAAAAAGTTTATGAAATAAATGTAAACTTTTAAAAAAATCAGGGCTGCAGTATAGTTTGGTGTTTGACTAGTAAGCACGATGCCCTGGGTTTGATTAGTAGCACCTCTAAATAAATAAATATAATATTTTTAAATCAACTGGAAAGTCTAGGTATTAAAATATAGTAACTTACATATTAATAAATTTGGCATATATATAATTGATATTCTATAAAAAAGAAAAGGAGGGCAATATATTAAGGTATGCTGGCTGAAAACTGCCTTAAATGGATGAAAGCCATCAAGGCATATTTACTAAAAATTTGCAAACCCCAATTATGGAGAACAAAATCACCTAGACATATTATAAGTGCTGAAAACCAAAACCAACGAAAAAATCTTAAAAGCAACCAAGGGGGTGGGGGGGAACAGATTACCTTCAAAAACTAACAATGAAACTTAACAGCTTATTTCTCAACAGATCAATGGAAAACAAAACATGATGAAACATCTTCAAAATGCTTTTAAAAAATAATTCTCAAGCTAGAATTCTATACATATGATACATATCCTTGATAACTGATGACTAAAAAAAGACAATTCCAGATGCCTGGTGTGTATGCGTTTGTATATGGGAAATAGAAGGAATAGAAGGGAACCTTCTTTAACCAGATAAAGGCATCTTAATTATTTTTAACCTTATACCAAGATACTGAAAGCTTTTTCAAGAATATTACAAGGATGCCTGTGATCATTATTTCTATGTACCATTATACTGAAAGTCCTATTGAACCCAACGGCATTCTACCTCTGGGCTACACCCCCAGTCATATTTTTTATTTTGAAACAGGGTCTCACTAAGTTGCGGAGGGCCTCACTAAGTAGCTGAGGCTGGCCGCGAACCCGGATCCTCCTGTCTCAACCTCACAAGTACTGGGATTACAAGCATGCGCCACCATGCCTGGCTAACATAACTCTTAATAACACACACACACACACACACACACACACACACACACACACACACACACTCTCTCTCTCTCTCTCTCTCAAAGAATCTATGAATAACATTATAATTAATAAAATTGCAAAATCACTAGATAAGTCAACATAAAATATCCAATCCTGTGCTTATATACTCACAACTGAAAATTAAAAAATAAAACTTTTATAATAACAGAATTTACAGGAGCATCATAAAGCATCTAAAACTAAGAATAAATCTAACTTTTTAAATGTACAGCATACTACAAAGCATTACTAAAAGAAGCTAATGAAGACCTAAATAAATGGAGGAATGTACAGTTCATGGACTTAAAAATTCAAAATTGTAAAGGTGAAATTTTTACCAAACTACTATAGAGTCAATGAAATATCAATTAAGATCCCTACCCTAAAAGGTCTGTATGTGTAATTATGTATGTGCAAATTGACAAGCGGAATCAAAATTTTTCTAGGTAAATACAAAGAATATTCAATAGTATTTTGAAGAACAAAGTTTTAGGATTTATACTAGTGGCTATGATGACTTACTATAAACCTAGATGAATTAATAGCTTTGTACTGACACTAAAATAGAAAAAACAATGGAATGACAAAGGAAGAAACCACACATATCCATTTGATAATAAAGATGTCATTTCATTGCAATGTAGAAGGGATGATGCTTTTTCAATAAATTTTGATATAAAGCCGGGCATGGTGGCGCACGCTTGTAATCCCAGTACTTTGGGAGGCAGAGACCGGAGGATCCGGGTTTGCAGCCAGCCTCAGCTCTCTCTCTCTCTCTCTCTCTCTCCCTGTTTCTCTCTTTCTCTCTACCTAGTGAGGCCCTCTGCAACTTCGTGAGACCCGGTTTCAAAATAAAGTATAAAAAAAATAGGGTCGGGGGTGTAGCGTGGATGTAGAACGCCCCTGGGTTCAATCCCCAGTACCCCCCAAAAAAATTGATATAAAAAATGACTTCTACCTGACCACACACACACAAACACACACTCCAGGTAAAGCATCCTTTTCAGTGTGAAAGGTAAAACAATAAAGCTTCTCAATGCAACAAAGGAAAAGAACCAAGGGTATGAGAACTTCTTTAAAATACTCCCCAAAAAGAACAAATCATAAGGGAAATTATTTATAAATTGAAATTCATGAAAATTATTAAAAAGTATCAACAGAAGACACTGTTAAGAAAATAAAAAAGGCAAGCTATGATACAGGATATTTACAATATGTATCTCTGACAAAGAACCTCTATTCATGAAAAAGAACTTCTACAAATCAATTTAAAATAGAGATATCGATATCAAAAAAGGAGAGGTAACTGAGTGAACATTTTTAAGAGAATATTCAATGGCCAATATGGATATGAAAAATAATCAACACTATTAACCATCCAGGATATGGAAATTAAAATCAGGACATGTTCACCTGAAGAGATACATTAGAAATAGGAAAAACACCAAGTTTGGGAAGAATGCAGAACAACTAAAACCATCAAGCATTGCTGGTGGTTGGAAATAGGTTCAACCACTCTCAACATTTATTAGACAGCATTTACCAGTCACATCCTGCATGACCCAGAAATCCAGCAATCAATTCAATTTCAACCTCAATGTCTCTCTTTCCCCCTCTCACATGCACACACAAAGACATACATGCTTACACGTGTATATGCATGTGTGTATATATAAAAAACACATGTTCACCAAATATATATTCATCAAAGCATCTACCTATCTATCATCTATCTATCTATGTTCCCCCAAAAATCATGCATAAGAGTATTCAAAGCATTATTCATAATAGCCCTGAACTGGAAACAATCAAAATTTCTATCAACAACAGAATAAAAATTCTACTATATTCATGTAATGGTGTATATCTGTGAAAATTGATAAACTACTACTGACACATAAAACATGGTTAAACTTTACAAATATGTTGAATGAAATAAGCAGATGCAAAGGAGTACAAGATGTGATATTCTATCTTTAAATCTAGTAATGACAGGAAGGGGCAGGAAGGAAACTTTCTGGGAATCAATAATATTCTATTACTTGGTATCAGTAATATTCTATTTCTTGGTATGGGTAATATTTTACATGGGTATTCACTTTACAAATCCATCATTATATAAATTAGGATCTTTAAATACTTTGTAAATGTATATTAAACTTGAATAAAAATATTTTTACTTAAAAATATGACTGAGTCTCATCATTCTACTTCACAAAATATTATAATGTAGATCTCAACAAAAAAAACAAAAGTTTCCACCTGCCCATTTTACCTTCACTATGGTCTAAAGTCATTAAAATGTTTGCTTCCTGTGCTAAAATTGTATGAGTAATAGAACAAGACTTCCACCTGGTTGGCTCAGCCAAGCATGCCACATGCAGAGGCCAAGTGTAGGTGTTCCAGCTGACAGTCTCGGCTAAGGTTCCAACTATCTACAATTTGCACCAACAAGGAAACATGTAAATAAGCAAGTTTTTGTGTGTGTGGTACAGGGGATTGAACCCAGAGACATTCTTTCTCTGAACTACACTCCCAGCCCGTTTTTTATTATTTTTATTTTGAAACAGGGTCTCACTAAGTTGCTGAGGCTGTCCTGGAACCTGCAATCCTGTCGCAGCCTCCCAAGTACTGGGGATTACAGGTGTGCATCGCCATGCCCAACCAAGCATATTTCTAGGTGATTCTAATTCCCAGCCTTGAGCTGAACGAGCTGATGTCAAATAGAGCAGAACCAAGCTGCCCTTACTGTGTTCTGTCCAATCTGTATTTTCAAAAACAAATAAATGTTGTCAGTGCTTTTAGTTACTAATAGGAGTAGGATGTGATGACTCCTTTACTATGGCAGAATAAAAAGATAAACTTGAAATATAGTAGGTGTGCATGTTTTTGTTTGTTTGTTTGTTTGTTTTGCGGTACCAGGGATTGAACCCAGGAGCGTTGTACCTCCACGCTACACCCCTGGCCCTATTTTTTATACTTTATTTTGAAACTGGGTCTCACGAAGTTGCAGAGGGCCTCACTAAGTAGAGAGAGAGAGAGAGAGACAGGGAGAGAGAGAGACAGAGACAGAGACAGAGACAGGGAGAAAGAGCTGAGGCTGGCCGCGAACCCGGATCCTCCGGTCTCTGCCTCCCAAAGTACTGGGATTACAAGCGTGCGCCACCACACCCGGCAGTGTGCATATTTGATAGAGAGAAACTGAAGGGGTTCCCATTTGATAGCTTTTATTCTCCTTGGGATACAAGGGCAAAAATCAATCATTCACAATGAGAAAGATAATGGGGGAAGTCAGAGAGAGGACTGAAATAGAAATTATAAAGAATGAACGAGAGAGCTGATCAGAGTCGTGTTGGCAGCCCACTGGGGGATGATGACAGTGACTCTATGGTGCCCTTCTGAGTATTTTTTTCCAGCAGTGATTAGCTATTGGCTGAAACAGAGAAAGCAGAGAGCTAAGTTTATCAGAGTTAGATTTCTGTCAGAAAGATATGATGAAAAGACAGAAATGCAAAGGGTTTGGGGGACCATGTAATGTAAACTGGCTAAGAAGGAAAATGAAGCCGGGCGTGGTGGTGCACGCTTGTAAACCCAGTACTTGGGAGGCTGAGACCAGAGGACCCGGGTTCGCAGCCAGCCTCAGCTACTTAGTGAGGCCCTCCACAGCTTAGTGAGACCCTGTTTCAAAATAAAGAATAAAAAATAGGGATGGAGGTGTAGCTTGGAGGTAGAATGCCCCTGGGTTCCATCCCCAGTATCAAAAAAAAAAAGATTCTAAACAAATAAGATACTGTTTCTGCCCCCACAGATCACACTGTGCAGTGGAAGAAACAGCTGAGAAAGCAATGTAGCATAAGGGCTACAATTACAGATGTAAACATGTCCAAAATGAATTCAAAAGAAGTTTCTATTTCAGTCAGTTTCGGTCTATTTCAGAAATTCTATACTTATTCCTACATAAAATCCTGTTGCATTTCACCCTAGTATCAATCTCAGGCATCTATGTATCACTGAAAACTTTGTCATGATTATCTGTACCTGTTTCCTAGCTTAAGGACAGGAATCAAGTCTTATTTTTATTTGCATCTACAGACTAGCACGGTGTCTGGTACAAAGTAGGCACTCAATGAGTACTGACTGAGAATGACTGAAGAACTGAATGAATGATTGAGAAATAAATCAATGTTTTCTGTATCATTCTGAGTTGAAGTATGGCTTAGTGACCTCAAAACTACAGCATAATGTAGAATTTATGTTCTTCCCCATTTTGATCTTTCATTATTTTTACTCAGCCAGAAAGTTGAGCTGAGATTAGAGGAGCTAAATTATCAGCATAGCTAGACACTATAAAAGAAGCTATGTAATATCTATACTAGTTCTTTCACATTTGTGGTTTACATACAATATCTTCTTAATGCTATACTGTAATCTACATAAGAAATACACAGTATAGGAACTGAATATTCATTTTACAAAGACCATAAATTAATCAAATCTTAAGAAGTCTCTTTAATTTTTGAGAACAAAGTCCAGATGGAAAAGACAGGTTTACCACAGACTTAAAGGTTTATTTATTTATTTATTTATTTATTGCAGTACTGGGGATTGAACCCAGGGGCATTCTACCTCCGAGCTACACCCCCAGCCCTGTTTTGTATTCTTTATTTCAAAACAGGGTCTCACTAAGTTGCGGAGGACCTCACTAAGTAGCTGAGGCTGGCCGCAAACCCGGATCCTCCTGTCTCAGCCTCCCAAGTAGTGGGATTACAAGCGTGCCCACCACACCTGGCTTAAAGGTTTAGATTCAACAGTTAGCTGCCTTATAAGAAAACAAAAGGCTCAGAAGTCACCAAAACTTCAGCATATGAACTGCAGGCACCGGTGAATACAACATCAAACTATGGCCATAAAGGCTGAGACTTACACCTTGTTACAGCAGGCCAGATAAAAAGATATGCCATCTACACTGGGTTCTCTAAGGCAGAACTAATTTCAATTATACTAGTGCATCAATTCAATTAGTGCATTTCTGTCTTTAAAAGAATCCCAAATTTGATTCATAAAATCATCTTACATACAGAGCATTACTGAACCTAATTTATATCATGACAGAAAAGTGAAAACAAATTATTGCCACATGACACATATTCCACTTCCTACAAGATTCTCATAATTGTGCTTTTAATTATCTAAATCTTTCACTAAACTATGAGCTACATGAAGGCAATGCTTTATCCCCCATTCCATACACCAAAAGCAATTTAAACTATATACCTCCATATGAAGGGAAACAGTTTATTACTTGCATAGTGGTAGTAAACCTCAATATTAGCAAGAAAAAGACCTAACTTAGGAACAGTGATGCTTCTTTATGAGGTGTAGGCAGTCGAGAAGAGTTATAAAACTTATAAGAGTAAAATGCACTAAAACTTTAGCTTTTTAAATTGTTAAAATACTATCTGTATTTATAAGCACAGGTGTTTTCACCTTTAAACATGAGTGATGACTAATCAGTTAAATATATTTATCTTTAGGTCCAGTTTATATCAAGGTTTTTCTGTTCCTTCCTCTTATTTGCTCTACAACTAGATTTTGTAAATCTTGAAAGAGTCCATAGTTTCTAGTGTTTCAAATTTAGGTGAACAATCCTAGATTTTCTCTACCTATTCTACTTGATTTTATACACTTGAAATATGTATCCCCAATTTTTCCAAATTAAAGAATTCTAATTTTTTAAAATCTATCCTTACACAAAAGACCTTCCATTTTCTAACTCCAAGCTGCCTCTGACCTAAACTTTCTCTAGTTTTGCTATACACAAAATACCAACTAGCTATGCATAGTATGGTTAGGGTTTTAAGAACACAATATTATATGTTTATTTCCAATATTCTTCCCTAATAATCACACCATTTAGATGGTTCCTTTACCTGCAGTAGAATATGATAATGTCTTCCAAGATCAGTACAGTGATTCATAATTTTATGGCTTAGGTCATAAATCAGAGACCATCTTTCTTTAAGTACAGATTAAAATTTTTCCAATATATTACCTTATACTTATTTGCTCATACTGAGGCTGATTTGCCACTTCTCTAGCCACACAATTTTTAGGAGCTTTCTAAAACTTCTTCCAAATCTTGCTACTTTTTAAGTGCATATTTTTCACAAGGTCCTCATCTAATTCACCCCTCTATTTTATACAATAACTTGGGGACATTAAAACACTTATTCAAGGGCTAGAAATATAGCTCAGTGGTAGAGAATTTGCCTAGCATGAACAAGGCCCTGAGTCTCATCCCCAGTACTGCAAAAACAAACAAAAACCATTTATCCAAAGTGACATACCAGAATGTATTAGAAAGCAAAATATTTTGGGGTTTTTTTTTTACTTTCACAGTTCATGTTCTTACGATTAAATTACATCTGAACTTTCTGGTATCTATTTTAAAGGACTCTAGGGAAGAAAATTGGTATTTACTTAGTATATAATAGAGGTCAGTACTAAGTTTTACATGTGCTTCCCACTATTACAGCTCAATGGATTACAGGCTGCATAATTATATTAACAAAAATATGAAACTTTTAGGAGCTATACTTCTTAGTTTATAGAATTTATGTCAGATGTTTTAGTTTCTCTAGTTTCTAAGCAGCTGACCTTGAAAAGAGGAATAAAATGAAGATGAAATACAGAGAAGGTCCCTTAACCACCCAAGGTCATTTTTCCCTCATGGCTGGGAGAATAAAAGACAATCCACACATATAACAATCAATTAGATATGATTTCTCAGAAATGCCATGGGCATCCTGAGCTCAGTATGCCCTTCACCCTTGCCAAATCTGTTCTGCCCTGAATTCATTTCCTGACTCTATTGCTGGCATCATAATCCACCCACCAAGACATCGAAGCTAAAAACATTCCCAATTCCTTCTTTTCTTCATTCCCCATATGCAAAAAATGAGAGTCTGCTCATTTTTGTTTTCCAAATTCCTCCCATTTCAGATCCTGTTCTCCATCCCTACCTCTACCACCTCATTTCAGGCTTTCGAAGTCCTTCACCCAAATTACTATGGAGTCTTCTTGCTTCTACTACATTTACTTCAGTGATTCATCTTCACATTGGCAGCAATGTAATCTCTTTAAAACCCAATTGTATCATGTCTCTCCTTGATTTCAGTCTACAATTGCTCCAAGGTGTCTACAGGATAAAATTCAGACTCTCCATTATGTGCACCTCTGTCCATTTCTTCAGTCTCATCTTTCATTTACAATCTCTCCTCTTTCTACCATCAACACTATACTCTATCATTTAGTCATAACAGACACCTTCCTTATCCTGAACACGTCATGCTGTTCTACTCCTCTGAATCTTTGCTTACTCTGTGCTCCCTCTACTCAGAATACCCTTCCTCCTATATAATCCCTCTGGTGAACATTTTCCATTTTCAATGTTCAACTTAGGGCTCATCTTCTCTTTGCAGTATTTTTGGAACCTGACCCTCCTCATCTTAGTGGAAGTGATCCTTCTTTCACGTGGTCCCCCCCTGAATTTTTGAGAAATTATTTGTTGTTTCTCTCTTCTGGAATATAAACACCCTGGTACAGAACTGTGTCCCAGTCAATCTTTATTCCTATAGTCTTTCTTAGCCTCTCAAATAAATTAGCTCAATTAGTTATACTGAATACAATAATGAAGCAAAAACAACAAAAAAGAACTATATAGAATACTCTTGAAGGAATAGTTTTAAAGAAGGATTAAATACTAAAAATAATATGGTACTGATCTATGTATTTTTATCTACCATAAGTCCTACGTTTTTCTATTTATCATAATATTTTCATTGAAAATTTATGATATATTCATCTGAGGAAATTTGGTCACATATGTGCACTAACATTTATTAACACCTAGATACATAATTTCCTATACTATAATGTTTTATTATACTTACTTAATGGAATATCAATCTTAATTATAGTTAACTCTAAATTGTCTGAAAGGATCTTAATAGCTATCCTGGCTTACCTAGGGTCTTCTCAAATGCTGCTTCTGTCATTCAGCCATGGCTTATTTTTCTAAGCTGGCTTTCATGCCTCTTAATTATCCTGCTTCCAGCAATGAAAAGCAACAATCTGTCTATATCCTAAGTGGAGGACCCTGAGTAGAAGAATAGAAAAAAATGTTTCCTGAATATGAGATATATTATACAGTAGATAATCTGCACAAAGAGAATCATAGAACTAGATGGGATCATATGTATTTATTATCAAAATTGAATAACTATTTTGATTTTTTTCTTTTTTTAACCCAAGGAAGATTATTCCCAAGTATCTTTGCCAATCTACTGAATTAGAACAAATTACTGCAAGTAGTAGTAGTAAAACAACAAGTCTAATAAATACCAAGTTCAAAGAAACAATAAGGTAACTTAATTTGTTCCTAATCAACATTTAATTCTACAAAAAAAAATTTTTTAAGTACATTCACTGAAAATCAGTATTAAAAATTACAAAACTTTAATTCTAGCACAGCCTGAAAGGGAATTTAACTTTGTACTTAATTTTATACATTATACACAAATTAGTAAACTTTAATAATTTGTTCAGTAAGTCTACAAATGCTTATTTGGAGGAAGTAAGTTAAGAAAAAACAGAAATCCAGAATTTTGCTCATCTTCACACACTTGTGAGAATCTACAAATTATAAAGATTACAGAAAGACAGCTATGCTCTAAACCTGTGTTGTCCAACATACCAAACACTACACAACCACGTATAAGTTAAAAATTCAGTTCTTCAGTGGCACTAGCCTTACTTCAAGTACTCAACAGACACATGTGGCTAGCCACTACCACACTTGGACAGCATAGGTGGAGAACATTTCTATCATCACAGAAAGTTGGACAGTACTATTCTAAGCCTTGGTAAAATGCAAAATTCTAAATACTTTAAAAATGGTAATGCAAGTTCAAATAAACTTTTTGGCTGGCTATTTAACAAGAAAGGAAGGTATGCATTTATAAATAAGAAAAAGCAAATAGTAATGGAGGCTTTACGTATATAAAATTAATTTTACATAGTTAATTTGAAATTTTACCATATTGAATCTGAAAAGACTTTCAAGATAATTTAATCCTCGTTTTACAGATGAAACTCCATCTAGAGAATGGTACAGAAAAAAAAATCAGCTTCGTCAAATATTTAAGATATTTAATATATTCAAATAAAGTCATTATCAAAAGCAACCAAAATGTATTAAACTGAAACAAAGTCTAAGCTATTCTGTGTGGCTTAGAATGCGCCTTTTCATTGGATTCACCAATTGATTGTTTAGCATAGGATTCCGAGTTCTGGAGTTAGTTTGCTTAAGTTCAAATGTTGCTCCTTGACTTACTAGATGTGCAACCACAAACAAGTTAAACTTCTTGAGCTCTCATTTCCTCATCTATAAGTGGAGAAAGAACTGAACCACTTCATAAGGTTGAGAAGATTAATGTAAAATGCATGCAAAGCACTTGGAGACTCTAGCACATATCAATCTTCCAAAAATGTTAGTTGTTAAGAAACTTGCATTTTTGTTGGACCTAACCTACTCATGACTTTAATTTCTATTCACCTTTAAGTTCTCAAGACAGATTGTCTGAAAAACCCTCAAAGACCATTAAATAACCGCAAGGCTACAGGGTGGTTTTACCACTTGCAGTCATGGGAGCATCTACATTCAAATCTCTACCAACACTTTTTTTCACCCATAGGCATCAACACCTTTACCTAAAGTGTGTAAGACAGAGCCCTGTAGGCAGCCTATAGATGTAATATTTTTAAAAAGGAAATTAAGGGCCAGGTGTGGTGGCGCACACTTGTAATCCCAGTACTTGGGAGGCGGAGACCGGAGGATCCGGGTTCACAGCCAGTCTCAGCTACTTAGTGAGGCCCTCCGCAACTTCGTGAGACCTGGTTTCAAAATAAAGTATAAAGAATAGGGCCGGGGGTGTAGCTTGGAGGTAAAATGCCCCTGGGTTCAATCCCTGGTACCACAAAAAATAAAAAATAAAATAAAAAGGAAATAAACGAAAACCTTCCCCAGGTTAAAAGAAATGGCATGTATTTTTTGTGTTGATGACTATGGATGAGTAAAAAGTAAGAGACCAAGTAAGTAAAACAATCTTGAGTGACAAGAGTTTAAAGAGTCTCAGAGAGCCTGATGTGGTGGTAAATACTTGTAATCCCAGTACTTGAGAGGTTGAAACAGGAGGATCACTGGTTTGAGGCTAGTCTCAGCAATTTTCTGAGACCCTCAACAACTTAGTGAGACTCTATTTCAAAATAAAAAGTAAAAAAAATAAGGCTGGAGTCTGGCTCAGAGGTAGAACACCCCTGGGTTCAATCCCTAGTACCAAAAAAAAAAAAAAAAAAAAAGAGTCACAG
>PVJS01027127.1:0-13163 GCA_004027185.1 Glis glis | reverse complement strand
GAGGGAGAGAGGGAGAGAGAGAGAGGAGAGAGAGAGATCGATCATTGATCGATTGCGCGCACGCGCATGCGCGCTGAGGCTGGCCGCGAACCCGGATCCTCCGGTCTCTGCCTCCCAAAGTACTGGGATTACAAGCGTGCGCCACCACGCCCGGCTCCTCGCTTATATTTCTAAAAGTTCATGCTTTGGTATATTAGCTGATGTTTAAATAATTGCATCTAAAATTTGAAAACATTTATTTTCAAGAGTAATTTTTTAAAAAACATACTCAGAATATATGTAATATAAGAGTTGTTCTTTCAAGTTTTGAGATACATCCATACAATTTCCTAGTTCACTATAGCAGAACAACAGGTATCCAAATTAATGTTATTTCCGGAAGCTAGAGATAAGAATGGAGTCTCCCTGGCTTTCAGGTCTTACTCCAGAAAATGTTTATTTCATGAAGTAGAGGGACAAGTTTTAATAGAATACAACACAGGCATCATGTAGTGAAAGCCAACCAAAACCTTTCTCAACTATCTTTATGCCCAACTTCATTCTTCTGGAGTATTTTTAGAACTAAGTTCTAGAATCACCTGACTTTGTAAGGCTTCACCCTAACTAAACCTTAAATTTTAATCAACTTGATATTTTTTAATCAACTCTTCAAATCAAACAGTTTCCTACTGGCAATTTTCAGAGTTCTAACTTCACTTTTATAATGTTAGCATTTACACTTTGTCTTTTAGTGAACCCTTATATGTATAACTTCTCCCTCACACTAGATAGTACAAATTTAAAGCTTTTACTTATAGAGTCCCCAAATGAAACTAAAATTCTTGGTAAATATCTTTAAAATGCATACATTAAGTGACTATTTAGTGATACAGAGTGGAGTCAGGGCATCAGTTCTATTCCTTACTCTGTTATTAATAGCATGATCTCAACTCCAGCTTCTTCAGAGGTCAGGCTCTTTGGCTTTAAAATGGAATGATTTCACAGACTGATCTCTAAGATCACTTATATTTCTACACATTTATTCTATGTATCAACTGAAGTTTAAATAACCACATTTAAATTTTGAAAAACAAACTTGCAAGAGTAATTCTTTTTAAAGATGCACAGAAGAATTGGGTATGTAATGATAAGAGTTATTTTTGCAGTAAGTTACAAAACACAAATATAATTTCTTTGTTCACTACAGTAGAATAGCAACACACACCTGATAACATTGCTACAAATGAAACAATCACTGATCAACATGTGATTTTCAGATAATTCTCCCTACCAGACATCACTTGCTAACTTCTTTTGTCACTTTGCAACATTTTTTCAAATTATTATAATGACCTTCAGTTTCCATAAATAAACTTACATAAAAAGCTGGCTAACATACTTAAGAACTAAGCTGCAACTAACACTTAAAACTCTGGAGAGAATTTATTCATAGAAATACCTTAAATATGTTTAGGTAAACATTTAAAGTTTCCATTCTATTTTCTGTAAATATTACAAGATTATGTCACAACTGTGAGTTTCAAATTAACACTGTCTAGGGAGAAACTGGTTTGGTAACTTAATTACAGAAATATACAGATCACAAAAGTGTACTATCATTATAAAAATAAAAACACTGTACAGAATAGCATTTGCTATGAAAATCAGTGATAGGATTCAATTATCAAGCACACTTTTGTAACACAATTAGCACAAGCTTTAAGTTAACAGAACTTAAAATTAACAGGGAAAATGACCATTTGTCAGGTACAAATAATTCTTCCTACTTTCTGCATTCTTTACACTTATGTATAGTTGGTGACACTGTAAGTTTGATTACTATGTTTGTAAGTTCTTCTACAGTGACTTTTTAAACTTTCCATATCACATAATATGTTCCTTAATAGTTTCTGTGATAGTTCATGTGAGCTTCTGAAAATAAACACCAAAACTTTACTGATGAAACATAAACTATATAATCTGATCTTATTATTCACATTAAACAAAATGAATGACTAAATCCTTCTAAGTCATTTCTACTTCATTCATACAGGAAAGAAGCTATTTTCTTCAAGCTAATTATAAAACTAGCCTATTTCTTCTGTTACAAACATAGAAATATTAAAAGATATTTACATGAACTTGACTGAACAAATTACCAGATTCACTTCAAGTGCTGAGCTGTCACACTTCTGGTGATATGACATATAGCAAAAGTTGTTATTTAGTCATTCTGAATTATAAAATCTAATATGAATCTTACAACTTTTCTTTCACAACCATTCTGCGCTATGCGTGTTTACACATAAAACCATAAAGCCATACAGAAATTCAATTTTCAAGACTTTCTACTGTTTGGTGTAACGTGTTGCATGCCCGTGCTTTCAGCTCTCATAAGAAATCAACCCTGTTCTGGAAACACTTCGACTCCGAAAGACATTTAAGTTTCACAGGCATAGTAGCAGACACTTCGACTCCGAAAGACATTTAAGTTTTACAGACATAGTAGCAGAATCTCAGATGTCCAGGGAAAAGGCAAACCTGACTCGCTCTTTTTCTCTAGTGGATAAAGTTGCTGCTCGGGTTTATGTTTTCCATTCCTAATCAGAGAAGATGAAAGATCTGTAGGACTCCGGTTTAACCACACCTGCGGAGAGCCGCGCGAGCAGCTGTTCACCTTGTGATGAGATTGGGATGGACCCAAGTGATGCAGGGCAAAGGGCCAACTCTACCCACAGCACTACCTGTAGATCCCAAAGAGGGGGCCGGGGTGTTGGGGGAATGAGGGGTGCGAGGACACACGGGACTTCTTTCCCCGGACCATATTTGGGGAAGTGTCCAGATTGTGTGCGGTCCCCCTGGCTCTAATGAGGGGATCGCGGGCACCGCGCGGCCCCAGCCCTCCCCGCCGGCCCGGGCGCTCGGCTCTGCCCCAGGGCGGGGGAGGCGGAGGAGGGAGGCGGCCGGCCCCCGGGGCCCCCGGATCTGCTCCCAGCGGCCGGGTAGGCCTGGCCCGTGCCGCGGCCTCGGGGGCTCGACCCGGAGGGGCGATCCTGGCCCGCGCCGGCCCGCCCCACCGGAACCAGACCCGCCGTCGACTCACCGCTCTCCACCTCGCTGCCTTTCTTGGCGGTCGCCGCGTTCCCCATGACGGGGGCGATGGCTAGAAGGGGTCGGGGCGAGGGAGGGGGCTGGGGCCGTCCCGCCGCTCCACCGTCCGAGGCGACTCCCGCCTCTGCAGCCGTCAGAGCGGCGGGTGCGCCCGACGCTGGAGCGCGGGGTCCGGGCGGGGAGACCGGCCGAGCCGAGGACAGGCTCGGCAAACTCCCGGGCAGCGGCGGCGACGGCCGTAGTAGCGGCGGTGGCGGCCGCGGCGAGCCGACACTCCCCCTTCCCCGGCCCGCCCTCCCCGCGCGCCCCCGGCGGCCCCGCTCCAGCCCGGCGGGAGGGCGGCGGGCGCGCGCGCGCCGGAAGTGACGTCGCCGGGCGGCGGGGGCGCGCGGGGGGAGGGGAGGGGAGGGGAGGGGAGGGGAGGGCGGGCGCCGGCAGGACCCGCCGCGGAGGGTGCTCGCTCGCCGGTCCCTAAGGTGGCGGGAGCGACGTGGGGACCGTTAGCTGAGGAGACGCTGATCCCTCCCACGCGTCCCCGCGCCGAGCGGGGTGACCGTGCAGGGACGCGGCTTGCTTTCCGGTGCTCCGCATCGCAGCGGGGCCCGGCTCCAAGGCTGCCTTCTACACCCGCCCGGGCCAGAGAGGAGCCTCTCCGCCGGGATGCCGAGGGCTCGCGGGCGAGGGCGGGCCGGGACCCTGCGGACCCCGCTGACCCTGCAGCCAGCATCAGCCTCCGGGACATGCGTGGTCTCTGATCATGGCTGGGGTCGGAGCGTCGCTTTCCCTTGCAGATCATGGTATTCGCTGAAGCCACCACGTTGTCATCCCAGATCTTAAGCTCAATCACCAGGCCTGATTGAGGGCGGTGTTCACTCACCAATGTCTTACCTGAACGCTTTCCACGGTTTTGTCAGATGTCCCAGGGAGAAAGGAAAATAATAGTATTTTGCAGAATGTGCATCATCACATTTAGCAACATTCTGTGTCGATTTCAAAAGACATACATTCCCAATCCTTAGTTGCATTTTTATTAATATGTCTTAGAACACTTGAATTTGCTATGAGCTTTATTAGGTAATTTATGTAGTCTTCTAGTAATTTTTTGTTCTATATTCCTTTCAACTTTGCTCCGTGATCATTCCAAATTTAGAGAAAAAAATAACTTCTAGAGGGTCAGTGGCCACCTACATTTATTTTGTTTCTTGAGAGCACCAAACCAGTAGGCATTCAATGGGTAACTGTTGACTTGAAAGTTGAATGGAGGAAATTTCTCAGAATTTTAAAAAACTCATTACTAATAAAAACAGTATGGTAACTGTAAAAGTTTCTCAATAAACTCTGCTATTTCTTATTGTCAATTCTGTTAAATTAACAAATATTTATATAATGCATATCATATGCCAAGTGCAAGATACATAACTCATGTGATCCTAAGAAGACTATGAGATTTGTAGTATTACTATCATTGTTTTATTAATGAGCAAACCGAGGCACAGAGAAGTACCTTGCACAAGGTTGCATAGCTATTATTTGATAGAAGCAGGATTTCAACTGGAGAAGTTAAAGACATACTAACTCGAAATATGCCAAATTGGTATATTGATTATTTCAAGCTGAAATCACTTGAGCAACTGTAACTTCAGAAAGGGACATTTGGCCATTCACTACATAAAGTACATCATATTCCTTTTTTGTGGTACTGGGGATTGAATTAGGGTTGGGGGGGTTCTACTTCTGAGCTACACCCTCAGCCCTATTTTATTTTATTTTATTTTACTTTATTTTTTAGTTCTGAGTTGTACCAGCTGGCCTTGAACCAGCAATCCTCCTTTCTCAGCCTCCCAGATATTGGGATTACAGGCATGCACGCACCACACTGCCCTGATTACAGCAAGCCAAAAAAAAAAAAAAAAGTCCTCTTTTGGGAGGACTGTCTTTTATGTACTAAAGCTGGAAAATAGCCAGACATGGGTAAATGGGGCTACAATGAATCTGAATAAACAAACTCTTTAACCTAACTCCTATACTAGCTTCTTCATCCCCCCATCTATCTCTTAGCATCCCTAGAATTTTGTTGTTTGAAAAATATAAAAGCATCGTGCTTTGGTAATTTCTTCAGACTTCACTTTTTTGTGAAGATCCCCACATACACATAAAATGTATACTTTTATGCTTTCCTGTTGTTAATCAGTTCTTGTATTAAATTGGATACCTAGATCTAACCAAAAGAACTCACATAAGAACTAAGGTAGAAGAGAGGAAATTTCTCTCTCCCCTATGGGATCTAGGTAGGTGTCTGTCCATAATATTGATCAGACACTTTTCAGTGTTGTGGAAAATTACATTCCCTCCATCTGAAATCCCATTGACTTGAAAAGATAGATGCATGATAAGTTTACTACTTGAAGATATTTACTACATGGTTTTCTGGCTTCCCATTAAATCCAAATCAAAATAATAGGAAAGCAAGAATTTGGATTTAGATGATGTGAGATTTTGTCTCAGCATGCAATAATGCCACATCCTTCTAATCACATTTAGCTTGGTGGCTGTGATATTCTGCCCTACATCTATTTTTAAAAATGATAAATAGCAACAAACCACATATAAACCAAATTTTGATATACTCTGTTCTAGAACGAACTTTTCTAGAATCTAGAATATCCATACTGTCCTCATGAGGTGAGGTTTAAATGCTTTCTTTAAGACCAACTTAAACAATAAAAGAGTGGTTATGTGCACAATTCGTTGCTTTCCTTAACATTATTTTGAATTCTAGGTCTCTAATAAGAGGGCAGCCATCTGTTTGGTAAATCATTAATTTTCAAAGGAAGTGGTTAGTAGCTCTTGGGAAGTTAGACATACCATAACTATATCCTGGAAAATTATTAAGTAAATAAAAAACTTCACTTTTGTAAAATTGTCTCCCTTTCTCCTTCAATTTTACTTTATTATTGGATAAGGAAGTAAGTTATTTTTTAATATTAGAGAAAAATGATCAGCAATTTAAATTGCTTGCTAGTTTTCTTTATACCATTATTTCTGTTTCTTAGTTTACATGTTGCTCTGATTCAAGGATATCATACTTTAAAAGTATTGTTTGGTAAGAAGTTTTTGATTAGTTAACATTAGTAATCACTTGTAATTACATAAAAGTTGCTTTTCACTATTACAAAAGCATTTTCTAGGAATTCATTGCTTGGCAACTAAAAGACTATGTTTCCATCATTTTTTCTAAATACTACAAGAGTCAGAAACCTTACTAATTGTCCAGCAATTCTTGAGTGATTGGAACTAGCATAGGGTAACTGTTCTCCTTGGCCACTGATGTCTTTGCTATTCCATAGATAAGTATAGAGGCAGAACTATAACTCGCTTCCCTAGCCAAGCAGCCATAACAAGAAGGGAGTTAGTTATAAAGAGAAAAGACTGAGTCTCCTTCCACATATTTTTGCTAACCTGAGAACATGCAGCACTGTGGAGTAGGGAAAAATTGTACCAGTGATAGCTGCATTGGAAATATTTTCCTTATATATTGTAATTTCATCTTTTATATTTGGAATCTGTCTTTGACCAAGGTGAAATGAGAAAAATATGACCAACTAAATTAAATAAATTTATATTCATATTATTGATAGTGACAAACCAGTGTGTGTGGTGTGTAGTGAGGTAGAAAGAAAGCATTGTGGGCATAAAAGAAAAAAAGAAAAAAAACCCTGTGATCTTTACATAAATTCCTAAATGTTACTTGACCTTAATTTCCCAAAGTATGAAGCTATATAGATTAAATAAATAATCTATGAAAAGCACCTAGGGAAACTTTTGTTATATAATAGACACTCAGTAACTGTAACTCTGCCTCCCACCCCTTAATAACATTGTTTTCTTTCATTTATGTTTTAACAATCATTAAGTCCATTTGGTTATAATAAACTTAATGAGTTCCTACTAAATGCAAAGCATTATGAGAAGTACAAAAATAAGCAAAATCTGTTCCCTGTCCTCAAGAAGTTGCTGTGTAAGGCAAATGGACATACATGTAATTATGGAAAATAAGACAAGTTAAATCTGCATAAATATAATACAATACAGTGGAAATAAGAAAGATTGAAAGTTCTTGATCAATTTTCTGTCCTGGGTGAAAGAATAACAGAGATCAAGTATGAAGGAGGTTAACCTAGTTTTTAGATTAATGAGATGTGTGACTTGAGTCATACCAAGCATGCGTTGATAGTGGGACACGAACACTAGGGATGATGAACAGCAGGGCAAGTATAAAAGCAGATCCATAGAAGAGTCATGAATTCAATATAAAGATGAGAGTCAAAGCCACAGCTCTGAATGAAATAGAAAATGTACAGAACAACAACAACAAAAAGCAGCTAAGAGTAGAAAATTATAAGATGTAGAAGAAAGGAGAAAAGGATCCTGGTATAGTAGGAGCTCATAGTGGTCAAACAAATTCAAAGGGAGTCAGGAAATGCAGTCATAGAGGACAAGAAAGAGGAGTATCAATTCAAGTGACCACATAACCAATATAAAACAGACTCTAACCAATATAAAGAAAGCAAATTCATTGGAAGAATATACAGATGCTCATAGGAAGGGAAGGAAAGCTGAAGAATCAGGTGTGACACACTAGGAATCAGGCAGTTCCAAAGTTTTGAAGTAGCAGTTGCTGCTTGACATTTTCCCTTGAGACAGCCAATGGACTAAAACAAGACAGCCCCCAAACCAACTCTTTTCAGTCTTGCACCTTTTCCCACAATTCAATCTGTATCTTAACTTTCTGCTTCTTACACAGATTAAGGCAACTAATTAGAAGTGCCATGAGATTTATCAGTGGAGTAGCAGAGGTTTCCCATTATCTAAAGAAGAAGGAGTAGAAGTTGAACAATAAAAAAAATCTACTATGGAGGATTTATTTAACAAAATTAATAAAGACAAGTATTTCTTCTAAGTGGAGCACACTTATAGCATTTCTTCTTCCCTCCAAAAAACGAGGTGGGCTTTATCATAAAGTCATAGACATTTTTGGTTAAAGATACTAAAGATAAAGCTGGTCATGGTGGCACACACCTGTAATTCTAGTACTTGGGAGGCTGAGACAGGAGGATTGCAGGTTTGAGACCGACCAGCCTTAGCAACTGAGAGAGAACCTTAGCAACCTAGGGAGTCCCTGTTGCAAAATAAAAAATGAAAAGGGCTGGCAGTGTAGCTCAGAGCAGAATGCCCATGGGTTCAATACCTGTTACCACAGGGGGGAAAAATACTAAAGATATTCTGTTAACTAATGTGGTAAGCAGAATAATGTCTTCCAAAAAAGTCCATGTCCTAATTCCTATAATTTGTAAGTATCTTACGTTATATGACAAAGGGAACTAAGATATCTAATTAGCTGGTTTTAAAACAGGAAATTATCCTGGACTATTTCCATGGGTTCAATGTAATCATGAGGATCTTTAAAAGTGGAACAAAGAGGCAAAAGAGAAGGTCAGAATGATGTAAAGTTAGAAGGATTTGATGCCATTGCTGGCTTTGAAGATGAAGGAAGGGGACCAAGAGAATATGGGCACTCTAGAAGCTGGAAAGGGCAAGAAAAATGATTCTCCCCTAGAGGGTCTAAAATGATATATGGCCCTGCTCAAACCTCGATTTTCTTCCAGTGAGGCATAGGTCAGACTTCTGACCTATTGAACTTTAAGAGAAATTTGTGTTGTTTTAAGCCATTAAGTTTATGATAATTTGTTGTGGCAGCAAAAGAAAACTAATACATCTCACCCCATTTTAAAAATGGAGTAAACAAGCTAGGCATAGTGGCACATGCCTCTGATCCCAGTACTTGGCAGGCTAAAAGAGGAGGATCACAGGTTTAAGGTCAGCCTCGGCAATTTAGTGAGACCCTCAGCAACTTAGGGAGACTCTTTAAAAAAAAAAAATAAGCCGGGCATGGTGGCGCACGCTTGTAATCCCAGTACTTTGGGAGGCGGAGACGGAGGATCCGGGTTCGCGGCCAACCTTAGCGCGCAATCTCTCTCTCTCTCTCTCTCTCTCTCTCTCTCTCCCTCCCTAGTGAGGCCCTCCGCAACTTCATGAGACCCGGTTTCAAAAATAAAGCATAAAAAAATAGGGCTGGGGGCGTAGCGCGGAGGTAGAGCGCCCCTGCGTTCAATCCCTGGTACCGCAAAAAATAAATAAATAAATAAATAAATAAATAAATAAATAAATAAAATGAAAAGTGCTGTGGGTATAGCTCTGAGGTAAAATGCTAAAATGCCCCTGGGTTCAATCCCCAGGACAATAGATAAATAAATAAATAAATAAATAAAACAGAAAGGTTAAGTGATTTGCTAAACTGACCAAGTCTCCAGGTTCCCAAGCTAGTGGTTTCAAGACCTGTAAACTTAAAACTACTAAACATTGCTATGAGAATTTAAGCAACTAAATGAATGAAGTGATGTAGCATGTTCATAGATCAGAAGACTAAGTTTTGTTAATTTGGGGAGAATGTCAATTCTCCCCAAATTTGTCTACAGATTCATGGGCATTTCCAAGAAAAACTACAAAAGATTTTGTTTTGTTTTGTTTGTATGTTTGTTTGTTTTGGTGGGGTTTGTTGGGAAAGTTGATTCTAAAATTTGTATAAAAATTCAAGGACTTAGAATACCTGATACAACTTTGGTAAAGAAGTAACTGGAAGACTTACAGTACCTAACTTAAAGACATGATAACCTACTAATTAAGAGCATGTGCTATGGGGTGTAAAGATAGATAAGTAGACCAATAAGAAGAATAGAAAGTCCAAAAATAGACCCATGCACATATATCTTCAACTGATTCTTATCAAAGGCACAAAAGGTTCAAAAGTATATATTTAATGAAGTGGTATTTTCTTGACTTTTTTAATAAGTTACTTTGCCAATTTTTCTGATATTACCTCTAAGAGCCTTCTTGTTTCTAAAACAATTCCCCTGACTTTAAGATCAAAGTAATGTAAAACTGCTATAGTTTCCTTGCTAATTGGATGATTAGATTTAATTAACCCTGTTACTAATATTCATTAGTACTATAAAATAAATATCACCTTAGCTAACGATTAAGAAGACAATAGCTAGATGATTATCTCATTTCTTACACTGAAATGAATTCCAAAAATATTACATATATACGTTCAAGAAATGAAACCTTGGAAGTGCTATAAGAAACCATAAGTGAATATTTTTGTAATGGTGAAGTGGGAAAACTTTTTCTAAGTATAACACAAAACTAGAAACCATATGATAAAAGAATATGTGTGTACATATGTGTGTACACATATATACTTTTAAAAAATAAAACAGACTGGGGTGTATCTCAGAGTTAGAATGCCCCTGGGTTCAATCCCCAGTACTACACACACACACAAATAAATTAATTTATAAATTAATAATAAAATAAATAGATTTATAAGTTTTAATTTTTAAATTAAATGACAAATTAATAACCATTTAAATCAAACAGCACTTACAAATCAGTAAGATGAAAAAAGGCAACACAAGAACATCCAAAAAATATAAAAATAAATTCAGATTTACACATGCAAATAAAATAATGGGACAGGATTTCCCATACCTTTAATTCACAACTATTATGAAGAATGGTGGTGCTGTATATAAGACTTGTTAAAGTATAGGTTAAATGATATTTTATAGTGTTTTAAAGGGAGTATTAATTTGTATGATTCATTTATAGAACAATTTTGTAAATGATAACAATTTTTATAAAAGAACTAGGGTGTAGCTCAGAGGTTGAATGCCCCTGGGTTCAATCCCCAGTACCAGGGGAAAATAAAGAAGAATGTTGTATAAAAGTCCTCTTAAATCATAATCATTCTATATTAGCTTCCTTTCCAGGACAATGAGGGGCACTGACAATGATTAGCTCACTTCAGCTCCCCAGCAGGCTCAACTATATCTGAATTTCTGAATCACATTTGCAAGCAACATATTCCCCATACCTCTCAGAGAAGTCCTTATTTATTAAGTTGATTTATTAAAATTTGTGTCCTCTTAGAACCCTAAAAAAGTATTTTAGAGAGAAAAATAATGGATTAATAAAGATAATTAATTTGGAAAGACAGAAATTAACAAATTAGAAAAAAATTTTGGTGTCATGGTTTGGATCTGAAATGACCCACAAAGCTCATGTGTTGAAAGCATGTCCACAGTGCCTCAAGGTTCAGAGGTGGACCATGGCAGGAGGAGGTGAGTCACATGGCCCTGAGGACGTTATCTGTCCCTTGCACCTTCCTGTCTTCCTTTCTCTGCTTCCACACTGCCATGAGCTGAGGAGCTTTCCTCTGCCATGCCCTGCCACTGTGATGTTTCTGCCTCAGGGCCAGTCACCCATGGACTGAACCTCGGAGCCATGAGCCAAATAGATCTTTCCTCCTCTCAGTTGCTCTTTTCAGATATTTTGGTCACAAGGACAAAAAGATTAACTACTACAATTTAGATATATAAAACAAATCCAAACCTTCTAGTCTCAACATGAGAAAATAAATTACCAGCTTAATCATGATCCAGAAAGGGATGAGATCCCTAAAAACTTCACTGATACTACAGAAATCGCTTTCATGGAGTTTATCTCACACCCTCTGACATGCATATTTCTTACTAGAGAAATGAGTATATTTTCCACTTAACTACTCCTCATATCCAGTTAGTACAATGCAGACTAGCATGACATTCCATGGAATGTCAAAACGTTAAGGTTTCAATAAACTATGTTTTGACTGACAGAAGAATTAACGTGGTCCTAGGCTGCTATGGTTTGAATATGTGTGTCCTCTCCAGAATTCATGCTGAGACTTAATCTGCAATGCAGCAGTATTAAGAGGTAGAAACTTCAGAAGGTGATGAGGCCATGAAGTCTCTGCCTTATAAAAGGGCTGAAGGAAGCTAACAAGGTTCTCTTTTGCCCTTTCCCCTTTCATCATGTGAGGAGACAACAACAAGGTGCATCCTAGAAGCATAGAGCAGTCTTTAACAGACACCAAACCTACCAGTACTTTGGACATCCCAGTCTCCCAAACTTGAGAAATTTTTATTTTTTATAAATTATCCATTCTGTCATATTTTGTTATAGCAGTAAAAATGGACTAAGGCCAAGCACACAGGCCAAGACAATGAGTGAATAGTGTTCTTACCATGTAAATGCTATTTTTATTCCTCATCACTCTATGGATGGAGAAGTTTCCATTCATCAGATCAATAGCTACAGAGGCTGCTGATCGCAGTTCAGCAGCTGGGATTAGGGCGTCTACCTGGCTAACTTCACACTGGCACACAGCATCCACTGAAATCCATTTCATTTTTGCAGAGGTGAAACAGGAATATGAAATAAAGATATAATGAGAATTACCACACCTGTATCCTGCATCCTTTAAGTATTCGATAATGGTTCTATGTTCTTCAATTTCTCCTGGAATGTTTTTGCTTCAATTTACTATCTTGGCTGAGATGGGAAGAGGGGAGTGGTGGTCTTTCCTATTAGAGTGGCTTTTATTCCACAGACCAGGGAACCAATTTGAGGCATCTGCCTGATATTGAGTATATCTATCCCAAGTATGTATTCAAGTATTACAGAACTAACCACAAGAAAGGTTGTAGAGTCAATGAACCTACTTTGGGACATATATGCACCAGAACTCCATTTGTTACCTAGTTTTTATGAGCCTACTATCTTAAAGAGGACTGTAGTATCATTCCATCCCCCCACCCCCGCATCAATATCTACTCCTACTTCCACAGATAAGAGTTCTCAAAAAATCTGGAGGGCCGGGCGTGGTGGCGCACGCTTGTAATCCCAGTACTTTGGGAGGCGGAGACCGCAGGATCTGGGTTCGCGGCCAGCCTCAGCTCTCTCTTTCTCTCTCTCTTTCCCTGTCTCTCTCTCTCTCTCTACTTAGTGAGGCCCTCCACAACTTTGTGAGACCTGGTTTCAAAATAAAGTATAAAAATAGGGCCGGAGGTGTAGCGTGGAGGTAGAATGCCTCTGGGTTCAATCCCCAGTACCGCAAAAAAAAAAAAAAA
>PVJS01027126.1:15121-26578 GCA_004027185.1 Glis glis | reverse complement strand
ATCCATCCCTCCATCCATCCATCCCTCCATCCATCCCTCCATCCATCCATCCATCCATCCCTCCATCCCTCCATCCATCATGTATCAGTACTGGGGATTGAACCCAGAGGCATTCTACCTCCAAGCTACACCCCTGGCCCGATTTTATTTTTATTTGGAAACAGGGTCTCACTAGGCTGATGAGGTCCTTGCTAAGTTGCCAAGGCTGGCTTTAAACCTGCGATCCTCCTGTTTCAGCCTCCCCAGTACTGGGATTACAAGCGTGCGCCACCGTGCCCGGCTCTGTTTACTTTTTAGAGTGTTAACTATGGCCTCTGGTGGAGGGAGCTGGGGAGTAGAGTGGGGTGCAGTGGCCAGCAGGGAGGTGTGGGTTCAGAAGGGACAAACAGGAGTCTCTTATAGAGAGATCTCTGGGCCCTGTGGGAGAGAGGGCCCTGAACCCTGGACTTCTGACTGGGAGATGGGAGGGCAGCTGGGGTGTCCCTTAGGGTAGCCGGGGTGAGAGCCCAGGGCCTCTCTTCTTGGGTGCCCCCCACCCATGTTCCCCAGCTTCCCTCAAAGCTGAGTCTGGCTCCTGGGACAAGGCTTTGGGCTCTCTTGGGCGGGGACCCCTGCTGGTGGCAGGGCCAGGTATGCAGCAGGCCAGGAAGGGAATTCTACAGACAGCAGGTGCTGGGTGCTTGGGACACCTGTGGAGCTGCAGACCCCTGCTCTGCCCCCACTGCCACCTGCCCAGGGGAGGGAGGGCCGAGCACAAGTTTGTCGGTTCCTGAACCTTCTGCTTGGGGCTCCATGGGTGCTGGTGAGCCCCCAATTCTGGAACAATAGAGGCCCTGAGGTCTGAGGCACAGGTGCGAGGCAGGTTCCCAGGCCTCGGAGACCCCCATGCTGTAGAGCAGGGATGATGGGCCCTAACCCTGGCTCACCCCGCCGCCCCCACCAGTGCTCTGGGCCTCAGTGCCCCTGGGGGCCTGCCCTGGTCCAGACCTGCCAATTAGGGCCTCTTAGTGAGGCCCAGCCCAGCCGGGGCACCTGGGCACCCCCACCCCGGGGACAGGGATGTGGATTAGGGGGCCACATCCAGCGGATCTTTGTTGGAGGATCAGCTGGTGGGTGCTTTGTGTGCCTGCAGCAGGGCCTGACGGTCCCTGGGACCTGCAATTATAGACCCCCGCCCCCTGGTTTGCAGGGGGAGTCCTGCCTTTGTGCTTAGAAGGGCCTCCTCCAGCTCCCTGGCTGCACCTGGAAGCCTGGTGACCCACAGTGCAGGGAGGGTGTGGCCAGGGCTCAAGGGCCCCCCCGGGTGGTAGTAGGCTCCCTCTCAGCTGGTGCTTTGGAGGAGCTGGCCTGGCACTCCAAGGACATTCCTCCAACTGGATCTGCTGGGTTTGGGGTGTGTAGCCCACTGGGTACTGCTGAGGGCTCTCGTGCTCAGGACAGGAGGAGCTGCCTGTGCCCGGCCTGGATCCTTCCCCAGATCCTGCCCCAGGAGCAGGTCTACGCTCGCCCTGCCTTTGCTGCACAGGTGAGCACCTGACGGGGAGCCGGCCAGTGGGAAGCCAGGCAAGAGCCGAGAGGGTTCCTGGGGACCTGCCACCCCATCTGCCTGATGACGGCACTTAAGGCGCAGCACAGAAGCCCCCTGCCTGTGCTCTTCTTAGCCTGACACCCCACTCTGATGGGGATCCCAGACCCACTCTGTTGGCTCTGTGACCTAGATGCCACCTGCCTCCAGGGCGGGTCTGCCCTCAGAGGTGCTGGAGGCCTGAGCCCTGCTGTGAGCCCCAGAGGAGGCCCAGTACCCCAGGGCCCCCCCAGTGTGGAGAACGTGTGTGGCCCCTGCCCCAGCCCTGTCTCCAGGAGGAGTGAGACCAGCTGTCACTGGTGTCTTCTCTAGAATGACTTCCTCCGCCGCCTCCTCCTCGCACCCAGCCTGTCTCCCCGGCTGCTAAATATTTATTTACAGAATTTCCTGGGAGGAGCGCAGCTGGCAGAAGGGTTGGAAGAGGTGGAGACCAGGCTGCTGCTTCCTGGCACCCTGGCTTGGAGGCTCCTGGGACCCCTGAGGCTCTGGCCAGCTCACAGCCGGCCCCGTCCAGCAGGCAGTGCATGAGCGGCCGCACGCAGCAGCGCAGCAGGTGTGGGTTTTATGAGGCGCCTTCCCGGTCCTCTTCCCCTGTGCTGGGCTGGGCTGGAGGAGCCGGTTGCTGGCCGTTCATGAGGCTCTGGGCCAAGGCAGCAGTTCTGCCGCCTGCATGGCCCTGCGCGCGCAGATGCCTGGTGAATGACAAGCAGCTTAGTAGCCCTGCATGATCCTTAAGGGCCTGATTTGCATCGGCTGTGGCCCAGCACCGGCGTGTCCAGCCCTGCCCCATGGCTGTCCTGGGGGTGCTTGGTGCCAACTGCCATGCTCTTGGCTGCTCCCCAGCCTGTTAGGATTTTTATGGGGTGGCATCAGGGCCAGGTGTGTGTGTGTGTGTGTGTGTGTGTGTGTGTGTGTGTGTGTGTGTACGTTGAGTGAAAGCACACACAATGGTTGGATGACACAGTGGTCACCTTTCAGTTTGGGACCCCCAGGTGTGGTCCCACCCAAGACTGGAGATGGGCAAGATGTCCCTGGATGGGGGCTGTGGGACAAAGAAGCCAGGGGGTGCCTGGGCTTTAGGGGCCCGCAGAGTGGGGTGGGATGAGGATAGAAGATGCAGGCATAGACCATGGTAGCAAAAGGGAGAGGAGTCAGAGAAAGTTCTAGAATGAGGACGGACAGTTGGGAGAACCAGGAAGGCCCAAAGGAGCTGGCTGGAGATTCTGTTTGCCCTGTGGATGTACCCTTGGCCTCTCTGTGCCCAGGAGGTGGTAGAATATCTCACCCTGGGCTTCTGGGAGGTTCAGCCCAAGGGAGGGACAAGAGGGGTCAGGAGCCTCCACGACCTGGCTCCAGTTCTCCCTGGGCTCTGTAACCCCTGCAGGCCCTCCCATCCCGGGCCCTGCCTCCCTGCCCACATTTGGTGTGCTGGCCAGCTGCCAAGCTCCCACTGCTGGTCTATCCAAAGCTGGCATAGGGAGTCTGAGGCTGTGGGAACACAGCTGGGGTGTGTGTGTGGGGGTCCTCTGGCTCTACCTGGTGCTAAGTGGTGAGCACTACCAACGGGGCTCAGGTGTGGTCCAGGGCCATGCTGCACCTGCTGGTGGGAGCCTGGGGATCTCCCTGGTTCCCTTTGTCCCACCCAATGGGCCACAGGCAGGGAGAGCTCCTGGGACCACGGAGCTCAGTGTGTTTGAAGCTGCATCCAAGGATGGCTACAGTGGAAGGATGTGGGGTGCTTGCAGGCTCTGTCTCACAGGGGCTGGGCAGCAAGGAGGTCTTGAAGGAGAGGCTCCCTGTCACTGGAGGGCATCTCTGGCAAGTTTCCATCCATCCTCTCTCCCTCCTTTCCTTCCATCCACCCACCCACCCAACCCACCCAACCCACCCAACCCACCTAACCCACCTAACCCACCTATCCATCCATCCATCCATCCATCCATCCACTCTTCATCCATTTATCCATCCACACATCTATCCATTCACCCATCCTTCCTTCCTCCCTTTCGTCCTCCCTCTAAGGTTGGGATATGGTTGGGATATGTCCATGAGTGTTCGTATGTTGAAATTCAGCCCCCATTGTGAGGTATTCAGAGGGTGCAAATTTCATCTGCCCGTGGGTTCAGAGGTGGGGCCTTCGGGAGGTTACTGGGATTGAGTAATGTCCTCAGAGTGGGGCCCTGTGATTGAACACTGGTGGCTTTATAAGAGGGAGCGAGCAGAAGACACATGTGTGTTCCCTGTCTCTTGCCACATGATACACTTTGTTGCCTTGGGACTCTGTCAGCAAGAAGGCCACCACCAGACATGGCCCCTAAACTTCTTTTTGTTGAAACTTACCCAGTCTGTGTATTGTTACTGGCAACAGAAATTGGACCAATACACCCGTTTCCCTCTCCCTGCCCAACCACCTTCATCCCTCCCTTGCACCCATTACCTCTTCCAACAAAATTCTGTCCAGTTTTGGTCCCATCCTGTGGGTCCCACAGTCAGGCCATTATAGCCCGGAGTGCTGCGTGCCTTAGAGAGGGAGGCTGGGGGCCAGGAGGATCTGGAGGAGGCCCCTGCACAGCCTCGGAGCTCTGCCCTGGAGGGCTCAGTAATGGCTAGACCACACACTGGGGTAGTGGGCAGCGAGCTGGGCAGGGCATCCTGGGGGCAGGGCACAGGGAGGAGAGTGGGCAGTGTGGGGAGGCTGGAGGAGGTGTGGCTGGGATGTTCCCTTTGGGAGGGGAAGGCCCGGCCACATTTGCTTGTGTTGGTCCACTGGGCCGGGGTCCACCAGGTGGGGGTCTACTGGGTTGGCTAGTCCTAGGCACATCTGGTATGGTCTCACCATGGAGTGGCACCATCCCCAGGTGTCAGAGTCGTACCTGCCCTGCGTTTGCCATGCTATCCTGGCTCCTGGCTCTGGACCGGCCCATGTGGGCACAGCTGGGCAATGGTCTCAGGTCCTGAGCGGGTGTCCTGGATAGTTGGAGGGACTCTGACCTGTGTAGGAGCTGCTCAGCACAGCCTTCCCTGGGGACTCCCTCATGGACAGAGCCCTGCTGAGGGCATCTCCCAGTTTGTGGCCTGCACCTCCCCTCTCGCTGACCCTCCCGTCTCTCTTGTTCTGTCATTTGTTCGTTTCCAGGGGACGGTGGTGGACAGGGCTCTCAGCTGTCATCCAGGAGGCTGTAGCCCGGATGAGGACTTAGTACTGGCGCTGAGGTGGAGGAAGAGCGAGGCAGGCGGCCATCCGAAGCCCCGGCCTTGGCTGTGCAATGTCGGGGCTCTTCAGGAGACACTGCTGGGATTGGAGGGGGCGAGGTCAGCGGGTCCTGCTCAAGACCCTGCTGAGCGGGTCCCCAACCTGGGCACCTCCACTCTCTCCTCCTGATGGAGCTGGCCCTGCCTGGCACACTGGCCCGTGCTGGGGGTTGTGGGCAGACATTGTGCTCTGTGCCCTGGTCCTTAGCAACCTGTGAGGGCTGAGGGCCTCCGTGCTCATCTGTGCAGCCCTGAGGCTAGTTTTCTGGGTGGCAACGTCTGGGGTATCAGAGTGGGCACTCAGCTGAGTTGGGGCACCGTCTTGTGACTACAAAGGGCTGGTTCG
Source organism: Glis glis (assembly GCA_004027185.1). Taxonomy (NCBI): domain Eukaryota; kingdom Metazoa; phylum Chordata; class Mammalia; order Rodentia; family Gliridae; genus Glis; species Glis glis. The sequence continues at coordinate 21,395 of PVJS01027126.1, read as the reverse complement.
GGTGACCAGAGGCCGGGCCCATGCTTGGTCATCCTTGGTACAGAGTGGTTCACTGGAGAAAGCACTGGAGCCCTGAGCCAGTGCCAACTCTAGCTTGCTGTAGCTTTTTTTTTTAGGGGGGGTACTGGGGATTGAACCCAGGGGCATTCTACCTCTGAGCTATACTCCCGGCCCTTTTTATTTTTTATCTTGAAACAGGGTCTCACTAAGTTACGGAGGGCCTCACTAAGTTGCTGAGGCTGGCCTTGAAGCTGTGAGCCTCCAATTTCAGCCTCCCAACTACTGGGATTACAGGTATTGCTCCTGGCTTTGCTGTAGCTTTTTTTTTTTTTTTTTTTTTTGCGGTACCGGGGATTGAACGCAGGGGCGTTCTACCTCCGCGCTACGCCCCCGGCCCTATTTTTTATACTTTATTTTGAAACCGGGTCTCACGAAGTTGCAGAGGGCCTCACTAAGAAGAGAGAGAGAGAGGGAGAGAGAGAGAGAGCGAGAGAGCTGAGGCTGGCCGCGAACCCGGATCCTCCGGTCTCCGCCTCCCAAAGTACTGGGATTACAAGCGTGTGCCACCACGCCTGGCTTTTTGCTGTAGCTTTTGAGGCTCGCTCTTCTCCTTCCTGGGCCTCGGTTTCCCGACCTAGCCAATGGTGATCGTTCATTTACTTGTTTGTCTGTTCTCGGCCCCGAGGAATCTGCCCTGACTGGAACAGACCTCGGGAACTGAGGAGGACAACCTGGTGGGTGAGGCTGGCGCATAAACAAGAGCGCTGCGGGCAATCCCCGCTTTGCTGGGGCCTTGCAGGTTCTGAGGTGTGGGTGAGAAGGGCCGGGAGGAGGGACGCTGCCTCGGGCTGGGCGCTGGTGGGAGGTGGAAATGGGCTCCAGGCTGGGCTGGGGAGGAGGGCTGAGAGTGTGCGTCCCGCCTGTCCTCCAGATGAAAGCCAGCCCAGCAGCCCAGCAAGCGCGAGGGAGGAGACACCAATTACGTGGAGCGCCCGCTCCCCCGGCTCCGCGCCTGCCCCGCTGCAGGATCAAACGCGGCCAGCCTCCTGGCCGCCCAGCAGCGCCAAGTCCAATTATGAGTCTAGCCGGGGCGGCGTGGCCTAATATAAATTCAGCAATTAGACCCTTCCCTGCCGCTCCTAAGGATCACTGCTGTGCACGCACGTGTGCGCCCTGTGCTTGTACATGTGCATGTGTGTGAATGCACATGCTTGTGGATGTACAATGCAATGCACATGTGTGTGTGCACATGTGTGCAGAGGGGGTCGCTCTCTTATGATCACAGCATGGCCAGCCCCCACTTCTGCCAGGCTGGGGGTGGGGGCGGGGACCCTAGGCACAGACTCGGAGCACCAGAGGAAGAGGCTAGACTGGGGGCAGTGGAGACACCCCTCCCTCAGCTCTTGTGGTGAGCAGTTGGCTCAGGCGCTGGGTCCTCCTGAGGCTGTCTCCCTACAGAGGGACCTCTGTGTGCTGGTATTGGAGCCAGTGTCAGCCTGGAGCAGAGAGGAACAGGGCTTTGGGTGTGGATGGGGCTCGGGGGGATGGCTAGAGCTCTTTTCATGGATTGTTCTAGTTCTAGCCAGTACCCCACCCTTCCTGGGTGCTGGGCTTGGGTCCTGCCCCCGCCAGGACTCCCCGGGCCTTCTAGTCTTGTGCCCTGTCTTTGCCCAGCCCCTGCTGGTCTCTGGGCCGGCTTTTGTGCAGGACGCTGGCTCACCTTGTTGGCATCACTGGGCAGGTAACGAGTACCCACCTGTCCCACGCTGTCCCACGCCACGTGGCTGATTTGCCCTTCTTGTTGCCTTAGCGTTCCGCAGCCCAGAGGACACAGCCTGGGCAGCTCAGTGGTGTGGCCTTGGGTTAGAGAAGCCCCTTTGTCCCCAAGAGCCTTTTCTCTGCAGAGCCTGGTCAGCCTTCAGCAACCAGCCTGGCAGGGGGGAGGGATGCGGCCAGGGTGCACACCCTCCTTCCTTCCGGCCCCGCCCCCATGTGTGGCATCCACACCTGCACCTGCCCGCCTGCTCCTGCTGATGCCTCCACGCCCCACTCCGCCCTCCCCCTTCCCCCACCTGGCTGGCAGCACCAGGTCTCTGAGACCAGCTGGCCGTGAGTCTTCATGCAAGTCCCGCCTCCGGGCTGAGCTGTTCTCCCTGAGTTTCCCCATCAACAAGATGGCCCCTCTTGGGGGCTGCCAGTCTCTCTGCTGCCCACCCTCCCCCGGCAGCCCCCCGGCCCCTTGTAAAGTATGTGTGGGTGTTACACTGTGTGTGGGGTTTAACCGACCCAGGACATCAACCTCAGAGGCCCGTCTTTGCTCTCCTGGAGGGTCTGCTGGCCCTCAGTCCCTGTCCATCTGTCTGTGTTCTTGGGATAAGTGATGGTGGCCAGCCCTATGTGGCCCCCAGTGCGCTCTGCCCTGGGCAGGTTGGGCCGGCTGCATGGGGCTGACTTCTCTTGGAGAGAGATTGGGCCTGGCGATGCTCCCCCGCCTGCGGGATGGGTGCTTTGAGGCCTGGTGCCTCCCCAGCCTGGTGCCAACCCGTCTTTGGAGAGCTGGGTGGGGTCCTGGGTAGCAGGGAGGCTGGGACTCCCTCCTAGGAAGCTCACCAGCCCCAGGGACTGTTTTGGCCAACTCTCCCTGGTCTCCCCAGGTGTGGAGGGGCACCCGGGCTTGTCAAAGGATGGAGGGAAGGGCGCAATGTCCAGCGGTGGCCCAGCTCTGTCTGCAGTGTGTCCCTGGTCCCTGTCTGTGGCCCACTCTGTGGACAGCGATATTCCTGTTACAACTGAAGGGATCTCCATAGAAACCCAACAGGGTCTAACTAGACACAAGTAAGTGCCTCCCAAGTGCGTTTTAATTACGGCTCTGCTGAAAGAAACGCCAAACTGAGGATTCAATTGCTGCGCCTGAGCCGAGCGGGAGCGCCCCCCTTTGCCAGCAATCGGCGCGCCCTTTGTGCTGCCTTAGGTCAGGACCCAGAGCCGCAGGGCATCAGACCTTGGGAAAGCCTGCGGAGGGCCCCATCCTGTCCAGAGGCGTAGTGGCATCAGGGGTTGCGGGAGCATGTTGGGGCCCTGGGCATGCAGAACGGAGCACCTAGAATCCCAGGGAGCAGCAGTTGGAGAGTCAGGCTAGAGCCGGCATCAGGGGATCTGTCTGCACATGGCAGAGCCTCAAACCTGGGCTCAGGAGGTGTCAGCCAGCCCGGGCAGGAGCGTCCTAAGAGGGACAGGGACCAGGCATCATGGGGAGTCCCTGCAGGGTAAGTCTGGGGTCCCCGATCAGAGTCAGGCACCTGGCAAGGGGCGCCGAGGTTCCGAGACCAGTAGGGGCGGATACCCCAGCACTGGTGGCATCTGATGCAATCTCCTTGGGGTGAGTGGGTTCTGCTTCTCCCTTCAGGAGATGTGAGCCCTAGGGCCCCGCTCAAGGAAGGAGCCAGTCTCCTGCTCCTCCACCAGGGACCACAATGGGACTACATCCCCGAAAGAAGCTCAAAATGTGATGCTCAGTAGAGAGGCGATCCCAGCGCTGAGGGCAGGATGTGTTGTGGGGAGATCGCTGGGCGACTGCTGCAGGCCTCAGCAATAGACTTCCCAGTGCAGAATCCCGGGCTCGGGCCCCACAGGTGAACCTGCCCCTCTGTCCGGAGGAGTCCACAAGTGACAGCAGAGGCCAGCGTGGTGGTGGCCTGTGTCCAGGCTGGAGTCACCTCCTCGGAAGCTCAGGGTGCAGGGAGCTGGACAGCTGTGTCTGGGTCAGCAGGGGCGGGCAGGACAAGGACTCTGGCTGCTTCCAAGGGAATGGACATTCAGGGCTTGTCTCTGGTTCTTGGAGGGGAGCATAGCGGGGGGAGCAAGGACTGGCAGAGCTGGCCAAGGAAGAGCCGGCTGGCCCAGGGCAGCCTTGGAGCTGGGCCTGGAGTTGCTCCTGCCCTGGAAGTGACTAGCTTTGTGATCTTGGTGGCTCATTTTCCTTCCTGTGCCTCAGCTTCCTCATCTGTAAAGGGCTCTCTCTCTGTAGGTCCGAGCTGAGCAGTGGGTTGGCTTTTTGCACAGTGTGCCCTGAGACCAGGATTCGAGAGCCAGGAGTAGATCTGGAGAGATCTGAGGGTCAGGTGTGTAAGGAGGTGGTGAGAGTGGATGGACCCAGGCAATGGGGGAGGCTCAGTGTGCTGTTCACATGGGCACCTAGCACAGCCCCATGGGGGCCTCTGGGAGATAACGTCATACCTGCCAGAGTCATCCCACCTGAGGGACAGGGAATGGAATGTTGGCCTCCAAGTCCTTCTGTCCCTCCATCCCCTTCGGTCAGGCAGGGGTTGCCCCCAGGGGTGTGGCTCGGGATGCCCCAGGGCGTGGGGCAGGACCAAGACTCAGTTGCACTCATGGGGATGGGGGGGGGCTGGGGGTCACCCCAGAGTGCCAGCAGTGTCTGTTAACGCAGCTCCTCAGGAATCAGATGTGGGGCGAGCATGAGCCCTGTGCACCGCGGGTAGCTGAGTGTGTGCCCGGCACAGTGGATACACCAGCTGGGGCAAGGGCGGCCCAAGGCACGCCCCAAATATAGCAGGAGCAGAAGCTGAACCTGTGGCCTCCAGGCCCCACCTGGGTGGACCCAGGACCAGGCTGAGAGAGCCCTGGCTGGGGAATCGTGGGAGGCAGGGTCAGAGACGAAGATAACTTGTGCGTGGGGGCACATTTGTGTTCTCAGGGTAGCAGGGATGCCAGGGGATGTGGCCCCATGCTCAGGTGGTCACAGGGAATACCGACCCTAAGGCTAGGTGGGCGCAGGGGATCATGGGGCACGAGGCCGGGACCTACCCAGGACGCCTCCCCTTGGACGGTCAGGAGGGTGAGATGCCACCTCCCCAGCTCACACCTGTGCCTCCTGGGACTGCCCATGCCCCTGGCCTGGCTCTGCTCTGGGCACAGGCTGGGCAAAGAGTGTGGGGCCCTGAGGTATTTGACTCTATTTTTGTGAATTCAGAGACACCTCATCTTCAGATAGGGTTCTATCCTAATCAACCCACCATAAAACAAGACTATCCTGGGTTGAAAAGGCATCAAATACACTTAATCTACGGGGAATCACAGCGTAGCCACACTGCACACTGTAGAGTCCTGGCTGTTTGCCTTCAAGGTCACACAGCTGCCTGGGAGCAATCCCCACGATGGTCCCAGAGGGAATTCTACCCTGAGCTTACTGGAGGGACTCAACATGGCTGGTGCCTTGATAGGCAGAGAACCCGGTGGCCACACCTCGGAGGATGCTGGACCCACCGACGTGAGTTCTCCAACAGGGGTTTTGAGAGGACGGGTTTGTGCTAGCTTGTCACATAGCACCAGAACCTACCCGCTGCCCTGGTGGGGTGTCATTCTGGACCTTGCATGTGTTCTGTGGCTCTTGCAGCATATTACACAGGCTCAAGCTCAAGGCAGCAGGATGTATCTAGTTGGTACTTGAGACCGCAGAGGTCTGAGGCCAGCGTCCCTGGGCTGAGATCGAGGCATCTGCGGGGCCACGCTCCCTCTGACCACTCCACCAGCTTCTGACTGTCCCCCATGGACAGTCAATTCTCCCCCACCTCGCTTGAATAACACGCATGTGACTGCATTTAGGATTTGCCCAGATGACCCAGGATAGCCTGGGACAACCTCCCCATCTCAGCATCCTTCACTTAATCGCGTTTGCAAAGACTCTGAGTGAGTAAGGTCGCACTCACAGGCCCCAGGCTGGGCACCTGATATCTTTGGGACCACCATTCAGCCTCAGAGGATCGAATTCCTCGATCTGTTTTCTGTGCGGAATCACTCATCTGTTTCTAGTTTTCTTTACACGAGTTCTCCTCTCATTGCGCTTTCTCGTCTGATTTTCTGTGCATGTCTGCCTGGGTGTTTGATTTGTGGGTGCGCCTGCCCTTCTGCTGGAATTGGGCAAGAAGACAAGGGTCAGGTTGTATTTGGTTACGTGCCTGCTTTTTCCAGGAGAGTTTCAGCAGCTGCGTTATGTTGCGTGTTAATTATTTCTGCTCTCAGAGTCCTTTTGTGTGGGACAAAGGGTAGATTCTGGCATGGAGAAATAGGGTGACTTGAGGGAGGGGCCGGGAGTGCTAATGGGAAACTCAGCGTTTCTTGCTGGTCACACTTCGCGCCTGCAGCGATCTGCAGGGACTGTCTCTTAACACCTCGGAATGAACTGGAAGGAGAGGCTGAAAAGCCAGCAGGACGCTGACCCTGCCGGCCACATGCTCTAGTTGCCCAGGTGACG
>PVJS01027126.1:0-15021 GCA_004027185.1 Glis glis | reverse complement strand
GACCCTGTCCCCTGGGAGCTGTGGGCTCCGGGCCCCACTGCCGGCTCCAGGTGCACCATCTGGGTTTCTGTTTCATGCGGTATCTGCTGGCAGGACTGGCCATGTAGCTCTGAGCTACCCCTGGAGTTAGGGGGCCTTGCGGGGAGGGCCCAGCCTTCCTTCCCCTAGCACTAGGATGCAGAAAGAGGCAGGTCCAGCCCTTTCAGACACAAATCTCTTCCTTGACAGATTGGGAGAAAAAATACTGTCATTTCTTCCACTCGGGCAAGAGAAAGTCCTCGAGATATAGCTGGGCGTGGAAGGACATGGTCAGCCCGGCCACCGTCCACAGGTGAGCTGCCAGAGGCCAGTCTCCTTTGGCCTATTGGAGAAACTGAGGCTGTTCTGGTCGGGGGCCCGCCTGCATCTCATGACTGCCTGGGCCGGGCTGGTGTTCTGGCCTCTGGCTCTGAGTTCTCTGTGACCTGCGGGGCTGAGTGGTTCCCAGGGGTAGGGAGGCAGAAGACAGGAGCAGACGCCGAGTGCCAGGGTGCGGGGACAGCCCCCTCCATGCGCCCCAGTGTGTAGCCAGTGGAGAGATCTGCTGGCTGAGCTCTTGCCCTGACTTGGCTGAGGGCCCGGGGGACACTGGGAAGGGGTGTCTAAGCTCCCGGCTCTGACTGACCCCTGCCCCTCTGCAGGAAGTGGGGGCCGGTGAGTGTGCCTGGGCTCTTCCCGAGCTGGGGCCCCTCCCGCTTCCACATCTGGCTTGACGCAGAGTCACTGTGGTCTCTGTGTCCTGGGGACTGCAGCACACAGTGCCTGGTGGTGAAGGGTCAGGTGTGGATGGCTGTGCCCGGTTTCTCTGCTTGGCTGGTTCCTACTCTCCCGGGTCATCTTGGGGGTTCAGCCTCGTAAACAAGCTGTTCTCTGCTCAGCACCAGGGCCTTTCCTCTCCTGGTTTCCCCTCAGCCCTGGGGAGGCCTGTCTGGGGTCCGTCCTGTGGAGGCCTCATGGAGCCTGTGCCTCGGGTCCACCGCCGTGGTCAGTTGGGAAGTGCAGGTTGGTGCTGACTGCTCTCCAGCCCTTGGCTATGCACAAGGCTCTGGGCTACAGGGCCTGGAGAGGGGCCTGGAGAGGGGCCCGGCATCCAGCAGATGCGGGTTTGCAAAGCAGCACAGTCTCAGGCCCGCTGGTGAGACGGGGTGACAGAGCCTGGCACTGGCCCCGGGGCTTCTTAAATGGAATTAAATGGATTAAATGGAACCATGTATAGAGTGCCCAGTGCCCCTAAGGCAACTTAGTGAGAAGGCCGAATGTTCTGGAAGCATCATCCTTCTCCAGGAAGGACAGGCAGGAACATCTCTGCCGCCTGGGGGTTCTAGCCTGGCCCGCAGCACCAGGAGCCACGGCAAGAGCCTCTGTCCTCTCCCCTGAGGGAGACGTTTCCTCACACTCAAGCTCTGCTGGTCTTTAAGGCATGTGGAGAACGCGACTGCCAGAAACAGGGTAACACTGGCCTTGGAAAGGTCTCAGGGTCAGGGAAAGCCGTGATTAGACTGCTGGACTCGCGGAAAGCAGCCTGCTCCTCCAAGGCAAACGTTCCTGGGTCTCTTGCTGGCGCCTACTCCCAAATATCCCGCTTGTCAAACGTCGTCTCAAGGATTCCCTGCACATCCTCAGCGGTTTTGTTGCTAAGCGCCATCTCAAAGACTTTCTGCATCTGTTCTGCGGCCTGCCCAGTTAGACGTTACCCCCTAGCTCTCTCTGCACCTTTACAAGTTAAACATCACTCCCCGGACTGCACATGTGCAGCAGTGTCCATACCTCAACCTCCCCCTTGAGAATGAATAAAAGCTGTGGCCCAGTGTCCAGCAGGGCCTGCGCCTAGGAGTGAGGTCCCCTGGCCTGCCCCTCTCGTCTGCTGTGTCTGTGTTGTACTTTTCCTCTCAGGTGCGCCCGGGATGGGAATTGACAACGGCAGATGTGGAATTCTGTCCCTCCTCATGATTCTTTTACAGAAGAGATTTTCAGTACTCTCCATGTCACTGCTCATTACTAAACATTTACTATGCAAATTGTTTTAAGGTTAAAAAAATTCAAATGCTTCTACTTAAAAACAATAACTACCTGGGTGTGGTGATGCACACCTGTATTCCCAGTAGTTGGGAGGCTGAGACAGGAGGATCATAGGTTGAAGGCCAGCCTCAGCAACTTACCGAGGCCCTCTGCAACTAGTAAGACCCTATTTCAAAACAAAAAATATGCCAGGTGTGGTGGCGCATGCCTATAATCCCAGTACTTGGGAGGCTGAGACAGGAGGATTGCAGGTTTGCAGCCAGCCTCAGCAACCTAGTAAGGCTCTCCTCAACTTAGTGAGACCCTATTTCAAAATAAAAAATAAACTAGAGCTGGGGGCATAGCTCAGTGGTAGAATGCCCCTGGGTTCAATCCTCAGTATCCCCCCCAAACAAAACAAAACAAAACAAACAAACCAATAACCAAGCAGGAGCCTGGACAGCAAAGCCTGTTCGTATCCAGAGCGGGTCTGTGTCTCTCGGGTCCACTTTGGTCCTTCCCCAACCCCAGGGCCTGTTGGATGGCCTGTCCAGGCGGGGCTGACAGGAGAGGCTCCCCCTGCCCCTGGGGCTCATAGCCCCCTCATTAGCAGAAAATGTCAATAAATAATTTGCATAGCGCTCTCCCCTCTTGCCTTTTATCAATATTTAATGACAGGCTACAGGATGCTCTTGGTGGCAAGTCCTTCTGGGGCCTTCTCTTGTGATGGCCACAGAGGTCTCTGCAGGGGCCCGAATCATAGGTCATCTCCTCGCAGAGGCCCAGCGGGCTGGTGATTGGCCGGGCGGTGGCGGGCTGGAGCTGGGGGAGCAGTGATGAATTTTAACAATTCTGGCAGGAAGCCACACAGTTAGTGACCTGTGGATGTCTGGGTGGGCTCCAGGTGGAGGGTGGCTGGGGCTGGCCAGGAAGCCTGTGCTGTGGGCTGCAGGTGGGGAGGAAGGGGCTTATCCGCAGGTGAACCAGGCAGGAGGGCGGCCCTGGGGTCATTTCTTGGAGAGGCCCAGGGAGCAGCGTTTAATTTGGTTCAGCAGCTGTTCAGAAATGCCAGGGATGTGCACTGTGTCCCTTTACAGGTTACACGAACCAGGGACCCTGGCGGCTACAATAGCAGGAGCGGCTGCCGCCCCCTTCCCAGTCCAAGCCTCTTCGCAGAGGTTCTTTCTCGTGCGCATCTATTAAGCTTCGGCTTTGGTACTGAGGCCACATGGGCTGGTGACAGGTGCTGTCAGTAAATAAGGTGGCGCTATGACAGGTGTGGGGGGGTTGGGGACAAATATGCAATGTCAGTTTCCCACCTCGTCCTGGATAAATAGGAGGGGCTGACAGGGCGGGCGGGCAGGAGGGTCAATTTGCAGCTAACGCAGGTCTCTGGTTTGGATTCCGTGTCTGTAAATAACTCAGCGCTTTCAGGATCCCGGCCTGCGCCAGCGCAGCAGGAGCCTGGTGTGTGGGGCCACAGCTGGCTGACAGCCGGTTCCACTGATATACAGATGCGCCCAGGCTCCGGGATTATTCCAACCTTGGATTTATCACCCTTCAGGAAGGGCCCGATAGTTCTGTTGACTCAGCTCCATGTAGTGTTTGGCTTTGCGGGGGCTGCACGCGCTGGGCTGGCTCTCCTGGTGGGGGGAGTTTAGAGGGGTCCCAGAGCCAAGCTCCTTCCCTTGTAGCTGGGGCAGCCCTGGGGCCTCCTCAGGGTCCCTCTCCAGGGGCAGAGCTGCCCGGCCACCCCGCTTTGGTATTTGTGCAGACCCCCAGGGTGGGAGCATGGCCAGCCTGATTGCGGGGTGCATGGGGCTTCCTTCTTGCAGCTTACCGCCTGCCTGTCTGTCTGTCACGTTAAACCTTCCCAGGGCTGGCTGCTGAGCCCAGTGGGCAGGGGTGGCAGGGGTCTGCTCCCACGTGGACGAAACCACATTGTGTACTATCAAACCGCTGCCCTCACTGAGTGCTCCCAAGGCTGATGGGGTGTGGCTGCATAGATGCAAGGCTGGGGGATCCTCCAGCCTTGGAAGGGTCCCTACCTGTCCTCAGAAGTGGCACAGGTGGGAGTTCAGGTGGGACCGAGGCTGAGGCTAACGCTTTCATTAGACCTGGATGGGTTCTGGCCATGATGCTATCGATGCACCAGGAGTCTCGCAGGCAGGACATCTCCGGCACCTCCCAGAGGGTCAGCCACTCCGCCCACCGTCCTCGCACTGATGCCTAGTGGCCTGCTTCCTGCCCACCCAAGACACAGAGGGTGGCATAGAGTCAAACAACAACAACACAAAGTCAAATGCAGAATTGCCCGCGTCACAGCGTGTCGTGTGGAGAGACCTCTACTATTGAATTCTCTCTGTTGGTTGTTGGGTGTTTTTCCCAGCCTGTTTCTGTGGACACTTATTTTCTATCTCCTTCCCCTGAGTTTAGCCTGCTAATGAGATTGTGGTGTCTGATATCTGGAGAAACCTTTCAGAAGAGATTTATGGAGCCTCCCCCCTCACGGCCCCTGCTGCGCTCAGCCGGAAGCGTGAAGGGCTTGGGTTTGATTTGGTCCAGGGCTTTTTGGTCCAGGGCTTGGAGTGGAAACGTGCGGGAGGCCGGATGGGGCGGGGGCTGCGGCCGGACATCACAGGTGGACAGGCCAGACACAGGGTGCGTTGTCTGAGGTGGCAGCGGGCAGTGAGATGCCGCACTCAGCCTGGAGGGCGACCAGAGACAGCTGCAGGTGGGGCTCTCAAAGACTGTCAGACCAGGCATGGAGTCATCAGGCCACCTCATAGCCAGTGTCCAGGCGAGGGACACCGCCACCTGGCTGACTCGCTGACCTGAGCTGAGTTCTCCTGGCTTCTTAGTCTCATGTCACAGGGACAGGGCACCTGCTTCAGACCCACTGAGTCCCACTGGAGGCTCAGCCTCAGGCTGGGGGCTCCAGATCTGCACACCCCAGGGTTCAGGGACTCCGGACTCAGGCTTCCACCTCGGATAGTGGCTTCAGCTCATTCCCAGGCAGAGCACAGGGCATCAGTGACCAGGGCCAGCTGGGGCTGCACATTCATGCACTAGTCCCCCTGGGTTGGGCTCAGCCTGGACTGAGGTCAGTGGCTGTGATCTTGGGTGAGTCCCCTGACCTTTGTCAGCAGGGAGTGGCTCAGAGTGGAGCTGGCCCTTGTGGGAGAGGGGAGATGATACCCAGAGGATCCCTGCCTGTCACGGGTGGCCATCTCCTGGCTGCGTTTCCTGCTGGGATCAGGGCTCTGAGGCAGGGGGACCATCAGCAGACTTCCCTCCTCTCCCACCTCTGACACCACCCATAATGAGTGGTCGGCACTGTTTGGAGGGTCAGTTTTCTCATCTGGAAACTGGGTCAGAACCCGGCACATGACAGAGGTGGAGTTCAGACACAATTGCAGTGAGAGCCCATGACTGAGACCCTTGGCCACTCTTGTCATGTGACGTGGGGTATTGGCTGCCTCTGCCTCTCGGATCGCGCTGTTTGCCAAAACCGAGAGCATCGCGAGGGTGCCTCTGCACCAATGCTGCTCGCTACGGCACTGCTCTGGGCTTTCACACCTGTGCCCTGTGGAAGCCGGGTCCCAGGAGGAGGCCGCTGTGTCTTTAAGAGGATGCCAGCATGTTGGGCGCGTGTGGGCTTCAGGTTAAAGCTGCCAACACCCCCTGGTGTGCGCGCCCTGCCCGACTCAGCAAACACAATAAATTACCATTTCCCAGGACGCCTGCTCCCAGGCTTCCAGACAGCCGTGGTCTTATTAACATTTACGTTTCATTTTGTATGGCTAATATTGTCTTAGAGAAATTAGGGGGAGCTTATTAGTGTTTGATTTAGTGGCAGAAACCCTGGTGAGCCCGAGGGGGCCCGGGATGGGGGGTGGGATCCTGCAGGCCCTCGTGGTGGTGGCTGCTGCAGGTGGGAGGGGGGCATTTGCAGGGACTGAGGCTCTTGGGGCAGACTCAGGCAGGTCTCCCTGGCTGCTCAGGACAGAGGTCTGATGAAATGGCGTCTTGTGAGGACTGGGGACATAGCGTCACCTTAGGGAAGCTGCCTGGCCCAGGACAGCGCCCTGGCTCCTTGCTAACCAGAGGCTTCTGTGAGGACTTAGAATGGACCTGCAGATGCCGCCGGCTGCCAGTCCGATTGTCCCTCCTCTCTGCACTGTGTCTTCCAGGACCCAGGCCAGAAAGTGCTAAATTAGGGACAGGACTGTGGATACTCAGATGGGTTTCTGTCCCACTTCCTGTGTTTCAGAGAGAGTATGAGCAGAGGCCCTCCCAGGGCACATAGTCTGTAGTAGCCACGGAGGGGTCTCCTGGAATTTGTGCAATTTGGGGGAGGGTGTTCTTTAAGAAAGGAACCCCCGGTGTGGTGTTGCATGCCTGTAATTCCAGTACTTGGGATGTGGAGTCAGGAGGATTGTAAGTTCAAGCCCAGCCTCAGCAACTTAGCAAGACCCTGTTTCAAAATAAAAAATAAAAAGGGCTGGGGGTGTAGCTCAGAGGCAGAATGTCCCTTGGTTCAATCCCTAATACAAAAAAAAAAAAAAAAGGAAAGAAAGGAAACATAGAATAGAAACACCAACTGGTTCCAGAGCCTTATAAGAGTGGCGTGGGTTAAGGGCCAGTGTAGTGAGGTCTCATGTGGGTGAGGGGCCGGCATGGGTGAGCAATCGGTGTGAGCCTTCCTTAGGGGCTGAGTGAATCACCCAGGGGCCATCTGCATGGACAGACCTCACTGTCCCGGGGCAGGGACTTTGGTCTGCAGTGGCAGGAACTCTCACAGTAGCTGTGGACGAGGGGTTTGCTGGACAAAGCCCCGGCGTGCCTGTAATCCGGGGTGGGGAGGAGGCAGGAGCTTCGTCCCCAAGCCCGTGGCTCAAGGCCAGGCCTCAGTCTCCCTGGCTGGTCCCAGCCGTGGCCAATTCATGGCTCTCCAACTTCACACCTTGCTGCTAGAGAGATTAACTTCTTGTTTGCAATACTTGTTCCAGGTACCTTGGTGAAGGGCTCTGATCTGCCTAGCTGGTCAGGCAACCCCTTCAGGACCACTCAGGGGCCAGGGAAGAGGGATCCTACTAACATAGTGACTCTTGCTGCAGCTGTGGGGTGGAGTACTGGAAGCAGTTGTAGACTGGAGAGTAACATTGGTTTCCTCTGACTGAACGGACGCTGCTGTGGGAACTCAGAGCTCTCTTTGTGAGAACAATGGGCAGTTTCATAGAGGAGGGGCATTTGGGCTGGGTATCACAGTATCATTGGGAGTGCACTAGGCAGAGCTGGAGGATGAGGTGATTTCAAGGATAGCCACGGAGATATGGAATTGCTTGGGAAGAATATTCAACAAGATTGGAGCACAGACTGAGCCACACTGATGGTGGGAAGAGCAGAGAGAGTGGGAGAAAAGCCAGGTACTGGACTACAGGGCCTTGGACTTCAGTCCAGAAATAAGGGGGCGTCGCCAATGGCTTGGACAGGGTGACAGTATCAAATCCTCCTCACAAAGGGGACCGGGAGCTGGGGGATGGAGGACTTTGCCCAGGTAGCATGCTGTCTGGGGCGGCACAGGTGAGCCGGGTGCTGGGGTTGCTGTCCATTTGCTCTCAGGGTCACTGAGCCCCTGCTCCTGGCAGCGATCAGAAAGGCTCCTGAAGTGCTCGCTCCCAGCCCCTGGCTGGCCCTGCCGAGCACACAGGCATTTCCTGTGTGCAGCCCCACGCCAGGCACCTGGCTCCTTCTCTTGTGGGGACCCCGGGGCCCTCGGGGGAGGTGCTACTGCGTACCCTTTACAGAGGAGTAAACTGAGGTCAGACGGAGGAGCATTACTCACCCACATCTCTCAGCTAATACAGGTAGTGCTGGGATTTGAACACAGGTCTACCTGACTGCTGAGCCCGGGTTCCACCCTGTGTCTGGCCTCGAGGTCTGCTGACTGGGCGACCCTGACGCTCTGGCTAGTGGCCAAACCAGGGAGGAGCAGGGAGCTGAGCGGGGCCCAAGATGGGCACACTGAGAGGAGACAGGGAGTAGCCGCCGGGGGGAAGTGGCATGGGGTTCCCAGCCACGGGGTTCCTAGCCAGTGGATGCGGCAACATTAGCTACTGGGGGTGGTGGCCATAGGTGGGGTGACTGTGAGGGGCACCCTGGGGCCTGGTCAAGGACGGAGCCCTAGGGACATGGGGCAGCCCCCTTCTTGCAGGAGGGCTGGGTTCTGTCCTGTGACCTGGGCTGTGCCTGGTCCACCCACTGATCCACTTGCCATGCTTAGCCCAGCAGGACCGACGGGAAGCGGGCCAGGCCTGTGACAGGCGGAGATCTCAGTGCCTGGCCCTCTCGCCCTGACCCTGGGTCCTGACCTGTCACTTGAACCACAGCTCCTCATGGAGTCTCCTGGACCCACAGCTACATTTAGTGGCGGATAGTGGGGCTGTTTGCAGGGCTGGGATAGGCTGTCAGGTTGGGCTGGGACACACCTGAGGGTGTCTCCCTCTGCATGCTAACGCAGGATTACTGCCCTGGAGTGCCCCTCCCCCAGAGAGTGGGGCAGCACCTCCCCCAGCGGCTCCCACCCTCAGAGCCCCCTGGAGGCCTGTCCCCTCCGAGGAGGAGGCCTGTCCCTGTGCTGTGGCTGGCTTGCCCTCTCCCCAAGAGCTGTCTGCTGGTCCAAGGCAGTTGCTCAGCCTGGATCTAGCCATCCTCCCAGGGCAGGCGGCGTGGATTACTCAGCTGGAGGTCGCTCCAGGTGTTTCCATGGGGCCTGTTATTTATTTACTGCGTGGTAATGTAGCAGCGACCTTGGGTACCTCGTGTTTATGGTGTTTGATTGGCTTCCAGCCGTGGCACAGCCCGCCTGTCTGGGAGCATTTGCTGGGCTGTCGTGTGGAGCCATTGGGGACTTTGCACACAGTTGACATCAACCTGTCAGGAGCTCCCGTGGCGGCTCTGCCCCTCAGAAAGGACGCTGCGCCTGGTGTGCAGGCCATCTCGGGGCGGCCCAGGATAGACGCGGGGCACTTCCCTGGGGGTGTGCCTGTGGCCTTGCTCCTGATGTTCTGCGTGGATGTGTGAGCAAGGGAACACAACGTGCTAAATGTCACACGCTGAGGCTGGCTGGCATGTATTGAGCACCAACTGTGTACTAATCTCAATTTACAGACCTTTGCTCTATGTTAGCCCGGGAGGTCGGTCTCCCAGAGGAGAAACCAGGGCAGCAGGTGGCTGCCCAAGGGAGCTGGCCTGGGGGCATGCAGCAGCTTCCTCTGGCTCTGACAATGGGAGGACGTGAGCGCGGGCTGGGGGCCGCCCCTCTGCTTTCCTGGCCCTTTTGTGCATCTGAGCTAGAAGAGGTCTCCTCGGGAGGGTCCTGCCGTTTTTTATTCCTAGCCCAGGGAGATCTGATTGTGGTGATTCTATATGTGCTCGCCTCTGTTTATTCCCCCAAGTCCGCCCTGCACCTGGGAAGCAAATCTGCGCTTCATCAGCGCAGAGCCTGATGAATTGGACACAGGGCTGAGCTGAAAGAGAAGTCCTGTGTTTATTACTGGACACAAAGCCAGTGACCGGCAGCATGTGTGGTATGGACAGCCCTCACTGAGACCCCAGGTCACAGAGCAATCAGGCCTTTCAAGAGGCTCCCCACCTGTGTGGCAGGCAGGGACCCCCGTTAGCACAGCCGGCTGTGGGGGAGGGGCTGACCACATGTCAGCGGGACGAGGGGAGAAGAGATGATCAATGAAGGTCTATCGATTTGCATCCTTGCCCGTGATTTGATTAAGAACAATATGGAGATGAGGTGTGGGGAGGGGCTGGCGGTGGCTCAGGGGGTCTTTTATGTTTTGGAGGCAGGAAGGGGCCGAGAGCCACAGGCTTTGTCAGAAGCTGGTGAGTATTGATCCATATTAGCAATGATAATGAGTCAATTCCACAGGGCTGGGAAGCCTTCACCACATCACTGCTTGGGCTGTCTGGGTGCTGTTGGTGGAGGCCCGGCCTCTAGTGTCACCCTGCTCCTCCTTTCTGGGTCTGTGGCTTTCAGGCTGTGACCTGAGTCTGTCTGAGGTCCTGGGGGTCTAGCCAGAAGGGGCTGGGGCAGCACAGGGATGGAATGGGATCCCAGGCTTCGACCAGCCATTTGAGACCCGTGGGCTCTGCTGCATCTGTGTGCCTGGCCCTCCTCTCATCTCCCCAGTGTCCTGCAAGCTGGGTCAGGATGATGCTTGGTAAAATGACAGAAGAGATGGTGGCTTGCTGCCTTCCATTCTGCACTCTAATGTAATGCTGCTCCCGGACCTGCTGCCGGCCAATGGAGTTGTGATCTCAGTGAAGTCGTTGAGCCTGTCTGGGACCCGCTTCTCTCATCTGTAAAATGGGAGAATTCAGAGAGCAGAGACAAGGGCTTCGTACACTAACCCAGAGCCGTAGCTCATCTGGAGGCCTGGCCTGGCTCAGACCAACTGGAACCTCGAGCTTGGCTTCAGATCTGGGCCCACCTTGGTGAATATTTAATGTCAAGGGGTCTCATTTGTTTGTCCATGTAAAGAGGAAATGACATTTGGCTTTCCAAATTGTGAAAATAAAGCAGTGGATGCATGGAAAGGACCCAGAATCCAGTTGAAGGCCAATAAAAGAGGGTGGTCATCACTGTCAACGTCTCTATAACCAATGACAAAATTAACACATCATCACCGTGATGTGCTAACCAAAGCTGTATTCATCAACGATGTCACCACTGTCCTCAGTGCCACCCTTCCCAGCATCCTCAGTCCCATCTCCACCACTCTCCTCAGCGCCATCCTCACCATCCTCACCAATATCCTTGGCACCATCATCACTGCTATCCTCACCGCCATCCTAAGCACCATCCTCACCACTCTCCTCAGCGCCATCCTCAGCGCCATCCTCAGCGCCATCTTCACCACCATCCTCACCATCCTCACCACTATCCTCACCGCCATCCATAGCACCATCCTCACCACTATCCTCGACACCATGATCATCCTCACCACCATCCTCACCAGCATCCTCAGCATCATCCTCACCACCATCCTCACTGTCTTTTTGTGTGTGTGTGGTACCAGGGATTGAACCCGGGGGCATTCTACCTCCAAGCTATACCCCCAGTCCTATTTCTTATTCCTTATTTTGAAACAGGGTCTCACTAAGTTGCAGAGGGCCTCACTAAGTAGCTGAGGCTGGCCTTGAACCTGCAATCCTCCTGTCTTGGCCTCCCAAGTACTGGGATTACAAGTGTGAGTCACCACGCCCAGCCTTATCACTGTTTTCATCACTAGCCTCAGCATCATCCATCCGAAGCCTCATCCTCATCACCATCGTATCATCTTCACCCTCATTGTTATGTTACTGTCCTCATTATTGTTACCATCATCACCACCACCATCATCATCATAGTTATCATCGTCATCATAGTTATCATCATCATCATCTTCATTCTTCTTATTGTCTTTGTCATCATCATCATCATCATCATCATCAATGATGATGGTAATAATCATTGGTAAACAATGGTTTTATTCCCATTGCAGTGAGATGTGATAACACTAATTCCACACTCGCTGGCTTTTGTTTCCCCCCCGCATCCAGTCTGTCATAGAGGCTACCAATCTGGCTGCTAACCTGCAGCGAGGTCTTGGGCAATGTGGCTGGGCAGTCTCAGCTCCTCATGCAGGTGTTGGTCTGCGGGATCCAGGGCCACGCAGCCCTCCCCACTACTGCAGCCTTTGATGCCAGTTGGCCCCACCAGGCCTGTTGCTGGGCAGGCGGGCTTCATGGGGCTAGCTCAGGGTCAAGTCTATGGTGCAGTGGTTTCTAGTGTCATGTCTGCTGATGGGGGGGGTTGCTTGTGCACAAGAGATGGGGCCCAACCTATTGCTGCTCTGGGAGCCTGGCAGAGGACTTTAGCTCCTGGGGACAGGCATGCCACTTCCTAACCAGAGAAGGTGCTGCCTTTGTTCAGCCCCCATTGTCATGTGACAGGGTGGCCGGGGCTCTGTGCATGTCAGGGGTAACCAGGCATGCATTTCTTAGCCATGAACTTTTGAGGAGCTGGAGTGTTTGAGGGACATGGGGGAGACATGGTTTGGCAGCAGCAATGGGGGCAGAGGGGAGACCTCTTCAGAGCTGGGGCAGGGCTGCAGGGGGACAGCACGGGAAGGCGAGGCTCCCGGGAGAGCCGGGTGTCAGCTGGAGTGAGAAGAGGTTTCTGGAACCCCACGCCTGAGACCCAGACCTCAGTGTACCCTGGATGACTCTCTGTGGGATACCCCCTTAAATGAGCTCCGCCCACCCCACGGCCACTTCCTGCTGGCGGGGCCCTCTGTGGTGGGAGTGTCAGGTCCTCCTGGGGAAGGGCAGGTTTTCTTGGCTGTTGTGTTGGGGGAGGTGTCCTGTTGGCCTCAGTCTTGTCATCTGTACAGTGGGAGTGAGTGTTCCCACCCCTTCCCACTGTTGATGCTGGGACTGGGTGCGCCCCAGGGGACCCCATGAGGAATTTTGCAAAGACTAAAGACACAGGCTCAAGGCCGTGAGCAAGGAAGGACAGAGCCTGGGTGAGAAGCCCCCGGGTTAGAAGGGTGGCTGGGGTCTGGGTGTCTTGATGACGTGGTCTCAGTCCTGTCTGCCGGAGCCCAGGTCAGGAAGTGGCCTCCCGTGCCGGCCGTGAGAGCTGTAAGGAGCCAGGCAGGCGTTCAGAGAGTGCAGACGCCTGGGGGTGCCAGGGAGAGGCCCCGTGTGTGGCGTTGGGTGGGCTCTGAGCTGGTTCTGGGGCTTCAGGGGTGGGCAGGGTGGTTGGCATCCCACCCATGAGGAAGGAGGCTGGAGATGCATCCTGCCAGGGCGGGGAGGTGGTGGAGAGGGAGAGGGTGGGTCTGAATCCTGAGGGAGGGAGGGAAGGAGGGAGGTCTGCAGGGGCTGTGTGGGTGTGGTGGCACCCCTGTGGCTCTCAAGGTGGCAGGAAGGGCAGAAGGAAGCCCGCCCAAGGGTCAGGCGCTGCCCTGCCCTCCAGCCAGGAGGTGCGCCCGTTCTCCATAGGAGTCTGGAGAAAAATGCTGCCGGGGCTCGTGGCAACACCACAATCAGCTCCTTGTCAGGAAAGAAAATGCTTTTTAACGTTCAGATTAATTATTGATCAGCACAGCACGTGCCTGATTGCTGCTTCTTGTTGGCCAATGCAGCTCCCGCTGAGGGCGCTGAGGAGTGGCAGGGCTCCTGGGGTGACGGCGACACCCCATTGGTCACTGAGTGTGCTGGGAGGGAGGCCCAGACATGCAGGCAGGCTGCCGGGCGCGTTTATCTCTGCATGGGGGGCAGGAGATGTCAGAAAGTGCAGCACTGCAGGGCCCCAGAACTGCGCCGGCCCAGGGGTGCTCCATGGCTGTGGGCCAAGACCCAGTCCCCACCTGGGTGATCAGTCAGTCTACTCACCCAGAAATGCTCAAAGGTGCCCAGGGCTGATAGCGCGGGGGTGGGGGCTGGTATGCCTCATGGTGACTGTGCGTGATTTGCACCTCGAGTTAAGTAGAATAAACCAGATAATAGACTAAAGTCCATTCTCCTTATTGTTAATGCTTATTTTATTGTTATGAAGTACAACACACCTGTGGAAAGGTGCATAAATCACAAATGTGCAATATAACCAGTACCTGGAGCAGCTGTATAGCTACCACCAGAGTCAGGTGGTGCAGAGCTGCCAGCCCCGGCCTGCCTCCCCCTCCCAGCTGACCCCCTTCACCCCGGGCACCCCGGGCCGGCCGTCTCTCTCTAGGCCACGCCAGCAACTCTCTCCCTGCTGGCAGGTTTTATACAAATGGAGTTAAACTCAATTGTCCCTCTGTGCGTGTGTGTGTGTGTGTGTGTGTGTGTGTGTGTGTGTGTTTGTGGTGCTGAGAATTGAACCCAGGGACATTCTACCTCCGAGCTACACCCCCAACCCTATTTTATTTTTCATTTTGAAACAGGGTCTCACTAAGTGGCGAGGGCCTCACTAAGTTGCTGAGGCTGGCTGCGAACCTGCGATCCACCTGTCTCAGCCTCCCAAGTACTGGGATTACAGGTGTGCGCCACCACGCCCGGCTCAATCCCTTTGTTTCTTGCTTCATTCACCTGCCTTCTGTCATGGTGGCCAGCCAGTTTTCCTAACAGTGCATCTTCCACTCCATGGAATGGGATGTCTCTTGGTTTGGTTGGTCTTTGATCTCCTCAGCCATATCATGGTCTATTCACTCATTCTGCCGTAGATGAAATGCGGGCTGTTTCTGAACGTGGCTGATGCGACGGACGCTGCCGTGAACACGCTCCTGCAGGTCAACAGGTGGGTCTGTGTCTGAATCTCCCGGGCTCCTTCCCAGGAGCCGAAACGCTGGGCCATACAGTGTGTGTACCCTTACTCCTTTCAGATGACACCAATCTGTTTCTTGGGGGGGTGTTAGGGTTTGGGTCTGGAATGTTCCCCAGAAGCTCATGTGTTGAATGTCTGGTCCCCAGTCCAGCGAGGTTCAGAGGTGGGGCATGGCTGGAGGAGGTGGGTGGCAGGGTGTGTGGCCTGGAGGACCGTACCTGTCTCTGGTCGCGGCCACCTTCTTTGTGTTTTGGGGTTGCTTCTCTTTTTCTTGCTGATTGTCATCGTTCCTCATGCATCCCCCATATGTAACCGCTGCCGGGTCTGCGTTTGGCTATTGTTCGGGTGTCTTTGCACACTCATTATAGGGACTTCCCAGGAACTGGATTTCTATTTTAATGTGGTTGAATTTATTAACCTTTCCCTTGGTTTAGTGTTGTTAGTGACTTATTTAATGATTCCTTCCCTTCTCTGGGGTTATGATGTCCACACACACACACCCTGTCTTACCTTCTAACAGCTTTGTATTTTGCCTGTTACACTTAGGTCTATAAATGTACTTGTATCTTCTTTCCTTCCCTCCCCTCCCTCCCTCCCTCCCTCCCTCCCTTCCT